>CM019151.1:1194336-1217863 GCA_009733165.1 Naja naja | reverse complement strand
CCCTATAGGTGGGATTGGCGGGAAATGTGGCTGCAATCTAGCGAGGGCCACTTGAGAACGGCTGGAGAGGGCGCCGATAAGCTTCCTTGCTTGCTTGCTTGTTGAATGAGTGATCTGGTTATTTTAATCCCACCTTTATTGCTTTATAATTAATGAAGAAATAACGCTCCTTCCCTTCTCCCGTTTTCCTTACAACAACAAGATGAGTTGGACTGAGAGAGGGGTGGGGACTAGGCAAAGTTACCCGGTTGGATTTCATGCCTAAAGTGGGACTAGAACTCACCGCCTCCTGGTGATTGTCCCAAGGTCACCCAACTGTCATTCATGTTTAAGGTAGGACTAGAACTCACCGTCTCCTGGCGATTAGCCCAAAGTCATCCAGCCAGCTTTCATGCCTAGAGCGGAACTAGAACTCACAGTCACCTTGTGATGGGCCCAGGGTCACCCAACTGTCTTTCAATCCTAAGACGGGACTAGAACTTACAGCCTCCTACTGATGGTTCCAACGTTTCCCAGCCAGCTTTCATGGCTAAGACAAGACTAGAACTCATTCTCTCCTGGTCATTCGCCCAGAGTCACCCAGCTGGATTTTAGGCCTAAAGTGGGACTAGAACTCACTGTCTCCTGGTGATTGGCCCAGGGTCACCCAACTGTCTTTCATGTTTAAGGTGGGACTAGAACTCACCGTCTCCTAGCGATTGTTCCAAAGTTTCCCAGCCAGCTTTCATGGCTAAGACAAGACTAGAACTCACCATCACCCGGTGATTGGCTCAAAGTCACCCAGCCAATTGTTAAGCGGTTCATCACATACCCACACCCAATTTCATGCCTTGCTTAGCAACAAAAATTCTGGTCTCCATTGCAGCCGTTAAGTCGAGGACTATCAGTAATGCTAAAAGCTACACACCTGTGGACATCATGATTTATTCCCAGCAAGTTATCAATGTTATACCATTGATCCAGGCTTCTGACTTCTGCTTGTCTGTCTATGTTAGGAGATGGAGAGATGCCTTCTGGGAAGAACATGTTTTTCTATCCAGGTTCATGTCAATTTGTAAAACGTTCCTATGCTGGTTTCCAAATAGCCATAAGAAAGAGGGTGGAGGGGAACCCTGAAAGAACATAGGGCAAATGAACTCAGAAGCACATTGATTGATGACCCCCAGCCCATGAACGTGGTCCATTGGACAGTCTGAATTATGACATGTTGTGGTCCACCGGCAGCCTGCGGGGAAGGCAGCAGAGTCAGACAGTGGGGAGGAACATGGGCCAGTCCTGGAGTCTGGGGAGGACTCAGACGAGGGATCTGCGTCCGACACAGAGATGGGGCCAGGGCCATCTGGGAGTTGTGTGCCGACTCCGGAGTCTCCAGAATCTTGACAGCAGTGAGGCAGAGGAATAGCAGGAGCCTGTTCCCAGTGCGCACTTGCGCAGAGCTACCAGAAGGCAAGAACAGTTAAGTCAAAAGGGGCAACTCGGGAGGAATTCTTGGAGGTGATCGGCCCTCCCATAAGACATAAAGGAGGAGCAAAGGGACAGGAGCCTTTGCAGGAAGCAACTTTGTTTGCTCTGTTCGGCTTAAACCTTGAAGCTCTGTGCAGACTTTGTACTCCGTTTGGCTTTTTACAGTTAATTTGGCACTTTAGTTGTTGGCAGCAATTCAAAGGAGAGAGAGGTGGGTGCTTATCTTGAGAGACTGTTTGGGACTCATTCAAGGTCCTTGTGATAACATTCAAAGTCCTACAAGGCATGGGTCCAGGATATTTACGAGAACCACTCCTGCCAGCATCAAATACCAACTGCCCTGTGCGAGCGCACAGACAGGGGCTCCACGGGGTGCCATCGGCGACTCAATGTCATTTGGTGGTGACCCGGGAGAGGGCCTACTCTGTGGCGGCTCCCACTTTGTGGAATCAGCTTCCACCGGAGCTCCGGCTAGCCCCCGATCTTCTCTCCTTCCACCACAATCTAAAGACCTGGTTATTTGCACAGTCTGGGCTGTGCTGACCTCCTGGGGGGTGGCTGATGGGTGTTTTCGTTTCTGGGGTTTTAAACTTGTACATTTGGCTTGTTTTGTTTAATATGGTTTTAGGTCATTATTGTTGTGTTTTTAGTTGTGAGCCGCCCCAAGTCCTTTTGGAGAGGGGGCAGCATACAAGTCAAATTAAATAAATAAATAAATAAATGGCTGGGAATGCACATAATTCCCAGCTGTTCAAATAAAAAGAGGGTTGTTTGGACTAAGTATGTGATGAATTAAGGTCTCAGGAAGCCTTAGTCAGAACATGATGCACCCAAAGGGGTGCAGGGGAAACAGGGTAATGAGTGATTGTAAATTACGTATCTCAGAGTTGGCTTCATACAGGTCATGCCAGCATGTCGCTCATAATAAATCCTTTGAAGTTTTTTTGAAATTTAGCTCAAGGCTCATGATTTCATTAGGGCGATCGCCGGAATCCTGACAGCTCACACATTACGCTGCAGAGTGCCTATGTTCAGAAAACATGATCCGCCCGCTCAGTTGTAAATCTAAAGGCTGCATGCTGCTCTTAGGCAGTTGTATAATCTCACTTTGTCGGATTGTTAGTGGGCATCACTTCTTTTGCATACTCTGTCTGTTGGGTCAATTGCTTGTTCGACATAGTATGCCCCATCATTGAAGGCTTTCAAGAAGAGACTGGACACCCATTTGTTGAGCAGGGGGTTGGGCTAGAAGATCTCCAAAGTCCCTTCCAAACGTCTTATTCTGTGTTCTATATTATCCCAACTCTCAAGAGCAGTTTGGCCTAAATGGTGAATTGTGTGGAGTTGCCTTGAGAACAAACCCAGAGATACAATGTGAGGTTTGCTGAACAAGCCAATGTTTTAGCAATTTTAGCAAGACTTGGCTGTTTGCGCAGGCCGGCCTGGACTGAGCAGGGTTGGGAATTTTAATTTAAGGGTATTTTAATTAGATTTTATTATAATTGGATTAGATAATTTGATAAATGTTGTATTTATTGTTTATATATTTCTGTGTAAGCCGCCCCAAGTCCCCCCGGAGATGGGGCGGCATATAAATCCAATTAAATAACTAAATAAATAATAGTGCAATGCATAGACTGATATCTACCAAGGACCACTGTTGATGGAACAGTGTGATAAAGACTTTTTTCTGTGGGTGAGCGAAATTTTTGACTGTGGATTTTGTTCTGTTTTGTTCTGTTTTTTTTTTTTAAAAAAAAGATCCAGACACCCCGAAGCTACCCAGAGCATAATCCATTTGTTTTTCTTTCGTTTTCCATTCCCAAACAAAAATTTACAGGAACTTTCACACACACACACACACCCCTTATCTAATAGTGCAATCTTGGGAAACTCCAGGTGGCCTTGCAAAATAAGCTGGGGAAACCACATCATGCCATATCTCAAATACACACCCACAAACATGGGGAGGGAAGTAGCTTCCATAAGCGTTTTCAAGCCTTGTTTATCAGTTTTCCCCTTGAGAGGAATGAGGTCGCACATGTCTGTAGGATGGGACAATGCTTTGCAAATGTGGAGTAAATGTTTTCGGGCCAGCTTGTCCTCCGGACCTGCTAGAATGGAATGGAATGGAATGGAATGGAATGGAATGGAATAGAATAGAATAGAATAGAATAGAATAGAATAGAATAGAATAGAATATAGAAAGAGAAAAGAATATAAGAATGGAATGGAATGGAATGGAATAGAACAGAACAGAATATAGAAAGAGAAGAGAATATAAGAATGGAATGGAATGGAATGGAATAGAATAGAATAGAATAGAATAGAATAGAATAGAATATAGAAAGAGAAGAGAATATAAGAATGGAATGGAATGGAATGGAATGGAATAGAATAGAATAGAATAGAATAGAATAGAATAGAATAGAATATAGAAAGAGAAGAGAATATAAGAATGAAATGGAATGGAATGGAATAGAATAGAATAGAATAGAATAGAGTAGAGTAGAGTAGAGTAGAGCAGAATAGAGTAGAATAGAATAGAATAGAATAGAATAGAATAATACAGTTGGAAGGGACCTTGGAGGTCTTCTAGTCCAACCCCTTGCTTAGGCAGGAAACCCTACACCACTTCAGACAAATGGTTATCCAGGCTCTTCTTAAAAACCTCCAGTGTTGGAGCATTTACAACTTCTAGTGGCAAGTTGTTCCACTGATTAATTGTTCTCCCTGTCAGGAAAATTCTCCTAGGTTGCTTCTCTCCTTGATGAGTTTCCACCCATTGCTTCTTCTCCTGCCTTGAGGGGCTTTGGAGAATAGCTTGACCCCCTCTTCTTTGTAGCAACTCTGAGACATTGGAAGACTACTATCCTGTCTCCCCTGGTCCTTCTTTTCATCAAACTAGACATACCCAGTTCCTGCAACCATTCTTCCTGTGTTTTAGCCTCCAGTCCCCTAATCATAGAGTTTTCAAGTAAGTTAACTGCAACCGTGGAGGTGTCTGAAGTTGTCTGAATCGTTTCAACTGGAGTCATTTTTTTGGCTGTCCATTTGAAAGACGTGCTCCTTTGAAAAGCGTCACTCAAACTGACATCAACAACAAGTCCAGTTGCAATGATTCAACCTTCAGGCCACCGGTCAACCTGCTCTCCAAAGCACTTGAAGGCAAGATGAGAAGCAGCAGGTGGAAGCCAGTCAAGAAGATAGCCAACCTAGAAATAAGGAAAAAAATTCCTGATAGTTAGAAAAATTAATCCATGGAATGACTTATTTTAAGACGTTGTCTTTGCTCCATCACTGGAGGCTTCTAAGAAAAGACTGGACAGTCATTTGTCCAAAATGGCCTAGGGTTTCCCACTTGAGCAGGGGGTTGGACTAGAAGACCTCAAAGGTCCCTTCCAATTCCGTTATTCTGTTATTTTATTCTGTCATTGAGAACTTTCATCGATTAACCATGGAGATGATTTCCTGCTGCTTATGCAGAGAAGTTGACAGCTCAGCATCTTTGATGGCCGAAGGAATGGGACCAGGGATTTCTTAAAATCAAATGTTTTTCATTTGAAGCTGAGGACGGCTTCAGTTTCCAGTTTTGAACTCCAGTTTTCCTGATCTCTTGTTTATTTTCTCAACTCTGAGATTGAGGGTTCTTGGGACGGAAACCAAATTATGCTAGGAATTTTGAACGTGGGGGCTGAAGACTGCGGCCTTAACATTTCACCAAGGAGGCTCAAGTTTTAGCCATCAGGATTTTTTTTTAAGGCACCCCCAAGGAAGTTGGCTCTCAAAAACAACATTTGAAAAGGCCAAAAACATCCTTTTCATTTATTTACTTATTTATTTATTTGGTCAGTTAAATTTGGATCCTGAAACATGGCGTATCTAGGTTTTAGGACATGACCAAAATACAGATACCAGCTCTTGAGCCAAAAGTCAGACAACCTGCTTGCAGCTAAGAGGGTGAGATTCAGCCTAGCTTGTCTTTCCCACACTAAAAAAAAAAAGGAGAATTAGAGGATATTTTTTTTGGAGACATCAAACATCAGGTGGATTAAACTGTGAAATCTGAGGCCCTCGAAAGAGTGCAGAAGAATCTATGGAGATTCTCAGTCATTCAGGTCCTGGTTGTCCCAAAGGCACTTGGACTTTCTGGTTTTTCTTTGAAGGTGTTTTGCTTCTCATGCCAGAAGCTTCTTCAGCTCTGACTGAATGGTGAAGGATGGAAGCATTTATACTTCTTGCAGACACAGCTGGTCATTTGCATCCTTTTAGAAGGTCATTGAGGCCACTTGGAGGTTTGTCTCTGCCCTCAGTTGTCCCAGAAGTGCTTTTTTTCAAGAGACAAATGGACTTCCTTGTTTTTTCTTTTGAAGACGTTTTGCTTCTCATCCCAGAACCTTCTTCAGTTCTGACTGGATGGTGGGGAATGGAAGGATTGATACTCCATGCAGACACAGCTGGTCATTTGCATCCTTTTAGAGAGATGTTGAGGCTACTTGGGGGTTTGTCTTTGTCCTCAGTTGTCCCAGAGGTGCTTTTTCAAGACTGGTTTTTCTTTGAAGACGTTTCACTTCTCATCCCAGAACCTTCTTCAGTTCTGACTGGATGGAGGGGAATGGAAGGATTGATACTCCTTGCAGACACAGCTGGCCATTTGCATCCTTTTTAGAGGGACGTTGAGCTGAAGAAGCTTCTTAATCGCTGAGCCACCATGATCCAACTTGGAAATGAAGAGGAATTTCCTGACAGGGAGAACCATTAATGGAACAGCTTCCTTGCCAGAGTTGTGGGTGTTCCATCGCTTGAGGTTTTCAAGAAAAGTTTGGACAATTGTTTCTCCTGGATGGGCAGTTGGCAGTTGGCTTCTGAGCTGGTAACAGACACTGATGGGACAGGGCCTGCCATGGGAAAAGACATGTTCCCTAGCACCCGTCAGATGGCAGTATTTAGGGGGAAGGGGCTAGGGGCATGGCCACCACACCTGACCTGCTAGGATGGGTCAGTGCCCTTTGGAAAAGGTGGTCTTCATAACCTGGCCCTGTGCTAGTTTGTTGATGCCATCTTATATCTATCTATCTATCTATCTATCTATCTATCTATCTATCTATCTCTATCTCTATCTAATCAACCAATCTATCTATATCTCTTTCTCTTTCTCTATCTATCTATCTATCTATCTATCCATCCATCCATCTATATCTATATCTATATCTATATCTACCTACCTACCTACCTACACACACACACACACACATATATATATATAAGCGAAATACCACTCATGCATCATCACAAAATCTCAGAACCATAAAGCCTACAAACTTGAAATTGGGCACCTATGTACCTCTTGGCTTCTAGGGGCTCACTAAGAAAGGATTTTTCCAAATGGCCATCAGAGCATTTAGAGTATTTCCTATATTATTATTATTATTATTATTATTATTATTATTATTATTATCACGCTCTGATGCTCAGGAGTTCTACTCCCCCTCCCCACCTGAAAAGAAATCTGTTCCAAAGGCAAAACACACAAGCAGAGGAGTTTCAGTTTCAGAGCACTAAGCAGCTTTAGTACAGAACAGTTGAGCTAAGCCACGCCCAGGCTCCTTGCTGTCTCCTTCTTGCTCACACAGCAAATACCGCCTCAGTTTCCAAACAGCCCTCAACTGTCTCACACACTGACAGGACGCTAGCCAGAGGAATACCGATGGATGCTGGTAGGCAGAGGCACAATTTCCCCCCCCCCCTTATTTTCCTCCCCAAAATCCGACCACATAGTTTCGTAGCGAAGCACAGGGATCCAGCTAGTGCGTAAATAAAACTCAACCAAGAACAACAGGATAAAAGAGCTGGAAGGGACTCTGGAGGTCTTCTAGTCCAACCCCCTGCTCCGGCAGGAAGCCCTGTACCATTTCAGACAAATGGCTGTCCAACCTTTTCTTGAAAATCTCCACTGATGGAGCACCCACCGCTTCTGGTGGCAAGGAGTTCCACTGGTTAATTGTTCTCCCTGCTAGGAAATTCCTCCTTCGTTCTAGGTTGCTTCTCTCCTCGATCAGTTTCCATCCGTTGCTGCTTGTCCTGCCTTCAGGGGCTTTGGACAGTAGGTTGACCCCCTTCCTCTTCTTTGGGGCAGCCTCTCAAGCCGTGGTGGGATTCAAATCATTTAACAACCGGTTCTCTGCCCTCATGATTTCTTCCAACAACCAGTTCACCAAACTGCTCAGAAAGTTAACAACCGGTTCTCCCAAACCGGTGTGAACCGGCTGAATCCTACCACTGGGCTCAAGGCTCCAGGTGCTCGTAGCCATCAGCAACATCTGGCGTTCCAGGTTCAGCTTCTGCCCAGCCTTAATTTGGTTTATCTGCTTTGGCGTCGGGAGCCCAACATGCCTTTCGTTTTTCCCTACTTTACCCAGAAATATCATCTTTGTGGCCATGGTAAAGCTCCACCTGGCGTTTCGTTTCAAGAGCTGTTTGCAAGAGGAGTAAACTCCGTCTCCTGTGCTTCCCATGGCTCCCAAATTAAATGCAGCGGGGTAGCTAAAATACCCTGAAATTTACGGCCTGCCAGCTAAATAAGGACTCCCATTATTTCATATAGGTTACTCTGCCCAAGAAAATATTGCTTATCGTCAAAAGGCATTTATTTTCTGGAAACAGAATGTCCTCTTTAAAGCACTCTAATGCTGAGCCGCCCACTCCGGCAGGGAGTAATTAAATTAAATTTGGGGAACATCACACAGCATATTCATCCCTCATTACATCCCCGCGAGCCCGAAAGATACAAATATGCCGGAAAGCAGCTTCCTTGCCTTGTTTGCACATATAAAAGGACCACCTGTTTAGGCGTTCTTTTTTTTCTAAGTACTTTTTTTCCACCCTTCATCACTTGTATCAGTAATTTGAACAAACTGGTTCATTAAGCTAATATCAACGTGGCCTTATAAAAAAATTCCCTAGGAGGGATGGGTTGGTTATAGAATGCGTGTATTTATTTGCCTGCCTGCCTGCCTGCCTGCCTGCCTGCCCGTCTAATCTTATCTATTCATCTATCTATCTTTATCTATCTACTTAACTATTATCTATCTTATCTATCTATCTTTAGTCTGCCTATCCATTTAATCTTATCTATCTTATCTATCTCTACCTAATCTATCTATTTATCTATCATCTATCTATCCTCTCTATATCTATCTATTTACCTACCTACCTATCTATCTATCATCTAACTATCATCTATCATCTATCTTCCAATATCTTTCTCCATCCATCATTTCATCTGTCTGTCTTATCTATCTGTCTGTTTGTTGTGATTATCGCGATTTTTTTTATTTTGCGCGCTTGTTTGCGCGCGCGCGCGAGTTTATTTATCTATCTATTATCGACGTATATCATCTTTGTCATCTCTTCTCATCCATCATTTATATATACGATTCATCGAAGCATCCATCTGTCTGTTTCCATCATTTTTATTTGTTCGTCTGTTTCTGTTCTGTCTGTCGAATATGGTCTGATGTGATCTATCTATTATAATCTGTTTAACCTTATCTATTTATCTATCTCTATCTACCTATTTATTATCTATCTAATCTATCTAATCTATTTAACCATATCTATTTATCTCTATCTACCTATTTATTATCTATCTATCACTATCTATCCTATCTCTATATCTATATATCTAATCTATTTAACCTTATCTATTTATTTATCTCCATCTACCTATTTATTATCTATCTAACTATCATCTATCTATCTATCTATCTATCTATCTATCTATCTGATTTTTATCCTGCCTTTGTTCCTTTATAGATAACTGCAGGCATTGAACATATCTAACATTCCTTCCTCCCCCTATTTTGCCCACTACAATAACCCTGAGAGATTGGTTGGGCTTGGGAGAGAGGGACTGCCCCAAAGTCACCCAGCCGGCTTTCATGGCTAAGGCGAGACTAGAACTCACCGTTTCCAGCCTGCTGCGTTAATCATTAATCAAAACAGCATGTTGTATTGATATCAATGTTTCTCAGACTTGGCCATGATACGACATGTGGAGGTCGGCTCCCAGAGGTCCTGGGGATCGCACGATGCCTTTTTGCGACCTGCTCACAAGCAAAGCCAATAGGCCAACCAGCTGCACTTAACAACTGACTTCACAACCACAGTGATTCACTTAAGAGACGTCGCAAGAAAGGTCGTAAAGTGAGGCCCAAGTCACTTAAAACGTCTCGCTCAGCAGCAGAAATGTTGAGCTCCATTGTGGTCGTAAGTTGAGCACTACCTACAGTGGATCAAGGAGCTCCAGCCCAGACGTCTATCCCACAGGATACACACCACCAGGATTAGAACTCGGTACCATGAACGGCATAAGAGTCGTTCCGTTGTTCCCACCAACATGGGAGGAGGGGAAGAACTTTTCCAGCCAACGCGAGGTGTACAAAATGGGGACCTTGTTTACCAGAAACAGCCTGGGGACTTTTCTTTTTTTTTTAATCAACTCTTGCAGTCAAGTTTAGCCGATTGGCGGCTAGGTTGGTGCTATAACTCCCAAGGAATCTGGCTCCAGGCCCTGAGGGCTAATGAAAGTTTGTCAGGCCAAACCAGAAAAAAAAAACCATTTTCTAATAACCCCCTGTGATTTATTGGCAAGGCAGATCTTGATGGATAGCCCTCTTGATGTGAGCCATGGCTAATGGGTTCACTTGGAGCCAGAAATAAGCAGTACCTCTCAGAGTAAACACCACAAACACACACACACAGAGGGGGGACAGAAAGAGAGTCCAATTCCCACTGAGCCATAGCAAAAGAGATCCCATTTCTTGGGTGTAGTTGGGTTCTCCAAGACTTCCTTTTCATAGCTGATTTGGGTAGAAAGGACATCAGCTACCCTTTCTGTCTGTGGTTTTATTTATTTCTCACTTTTAGTGTTGATTGTTCTTTTGCAAATTTATTATTTATTTATTTATTTATTATTAGTTAGTTATAGTTAGTTAGTTAGTTAGTTAGTTAGTTAGTTAGTTAGTTAGCTAGTTACTGTTCTCTGCTTACCAAAGGAAAAAGGATAAGATACTGTATGTATTAAATCAAAGGTGTCCAACCTTGGCTCCTTTAAGACCCGTGGACTTCAACTCCCAGAATTCCCCAGCCAGCATGATTCTGGGAGTTGAAGTCCACAAAGTCTTAAAAGGGGCCCAGGTTGGAAGCCTCTGTAGTAAACCATATCGAATCGAATTGGTAACGGGAGGAGGACCAAAAGTTTCTTCCCGTTGCCTCGAAAATGGTGCACACTGCTCCACGTCCTTGGCCCCTGATCTAGAAAATAGAATAACATTGCATTTCTTTTGCAAACTGTTTAAAAAAATGAAGGAGGGAGGAGGGAGAAAGGGGAATGGCGGGCGAGGAATCGAGAAGAATGCGGAAGCTGAAAGGAAGAAGAAGGAAGGAAGAAGAGGCGCTGGATGAAGCAAACCGGCAAAAGGGAAACCGGAAAAGAAGAGGAAATCGGCTCCGCGTCAGGAAGGAAATGGATGGAAGGAGGAAAGGAAGGAAGAAGGAAGGGAGATAAAGATGAAGGAAGGGAAGAAGGAAGGAAGGAAGGAAGGAAGGAAGGAAGGAAGGAAGGGAAGGAAGGAAGAAAGGAAGGAAGGAAGAAATAAATTTCCTGCCTTTTCAAAATTCAGCATGCAGAAAACACAGGGTTTAAATTTGTTCCTGCCTTTTTCAAAATTCAGCATGCAGAAAACACAGGGTTTACTTTTCCTTCCTTCGCACTCAGAGAGAAAGCAAACAGATGCAACAGTTTGTGTGGCCACTTGATCAGAGCTGCATTTCCTTGTCTCTCAAGTGGGACAAACCATCCGACGAAAGGCTCTACTTATGGACCCAGGGGCTGGCTTGTTTCTGCAACCTGGCTGAAGGGCCCCCTCTTGCAAAAATCAAAGTTGTAATTTCTCCCTGAAAACCAAAATTTTGCGGTTGGATTACAGGCCACCTTTTCTCTCGGTGTTGTTGGCTTTTTCCTGCATTTCTGCCCCCTGGGAATATTATTTCCGTGTGTGACAGGCTGGCTGGCTGTCCGTCTCTCCTGTCTCCTCTGCTTTGATGGCTGGGCTGGACTCAATCTTTTGGAAAGTTTTATCGGTGTTCCCTTTTTTTAGCCCTGTAAAAGGGTCACGAGCGGTTAAAGTGCCAGAATTATCAAAGGATAAGGCTGCCTTGTTGGAGAGGGTCAACTTGGGTGAAGGACAGAAGCTGGTGACAGAAACAAGCTAGTCTACGCAACTGGGCACTTTAAAATCATTGCTGGCTGAGGAATCCTGGGAGTTGAAGTCCACAAGTCTCATAAGTTGCCACCTCTGGAAACCCCTGCCCTAAATGATTGATAGTTGGACCGTGGGTGGCTGAAGAATCCTGGGAGTTGAAGTCCACAAGTCTCAAAGTTGCCAAGTTTGAGGACCCCTGCCCTAAATGATTGATAGCTGGAGCGTGGCTGCCTGAGGAATTCTGGGACTTGAAGTCCACAAGTCTCAAAGTTGCCAACTTTGGAGACATGATGGACAGTCTGAACTTGGTCCCTTTTTTTCAGTGCCGTTGTAACTTCAAACGAAATGTCTCTTTGTCCTACTGTGATCCATCGTCTCTGCAGTATGTAAGCTCCAGCAATTGTGTGGGGATGCCTCACAAACAAACACACACACACACACACACACAGTTATCCTTGTCTCTGTCAACTGGAAGTCCAGCAAACAGAAAGTTCCCATAGAGGAGATTATTGGTAGCTCAAGGTTGAACTGTGGGGCTGAGCTTGGTGCTCTCTGAGTTTGGTGGTTTTCTTGCAAACGTTTCATGACCCAACTAGGTAACGTCATCAGTACTAGAAGGGAGTGGCAATTGTGGAGAGGAGGAGGAGGAGGAGGAGATAATGATGGGGGAACTGTGGGGTCTGTAAGGTATCCAGGATATCAATCACTCCAAGACATATTCTGTCCAATTTATTTATTAGAAACAGATCTGGTACATCTAAGGCATTTTCCAAAGTGAAAGGATTTTCACGCGCTACACAGAATCCACCTTTTCCTCCTCCCACTTCTACACTTCATAAATCAGGAGAACCAATTAACTGCAACTGGAATTTTGTAGCAGGACATGCAGAATAACCTTGAAGTTGTCAACTCCTCCACCCCCCTTCCCATTATGTTGGCAGCTGACTTTCAAAGCTGACAGGCATCCTTGGTGCTCTTTGAACTTGGTGGTTTTTAATTGCACTTTTCAGGACCCAACTAGGGAACCTCATCAGTGCTAGAAGGGAGAAGGGGTTTGCAGGGAGAAGGAAGAGGAGAGGGGATGTGGGGTGCCTGTTGCTCTGCAAGCTTGATGGTTTCCTTGCAGATGGTTCATTACCCTACTAGGTAACATCATCAGTGTTGGTGGGATAGAATAGAAAATGGTTGGGTTCTTGAGTTTGGTGTCTGCTCAAGCAGGGGATCCTATACCTTTTCAGACAAATCTCTTCTTAACCACCACCACCCTCCAGTGATGAAGCACCTGCAACCTCTGGTAGCAAGCAGTTCCTCTGGTTAATTGTTCTCACTGGTCAGGAAAATTCTCCTTAATTCTCTCCTTGATGGGTTTCCATCCGTTGTTTCTTGTCCTGCCTTCGGGGGCTTCAGAGAGTGGGTTGACTCTCTCTTCTTCCTTTGATCTCTTTTTCTATCCCTCCCTTCACTGTGAGTTGTCTGCAAGGAGTCGCCTACATTTGTCATCGGCTCGCTTAATGACGATTGGGGAATCGGCGCATCTCCGAAGCCATTCCACAACCTTCTTAGGCCCTTTTTGTTGGATGGAGAGAATGCATCTCTCCGCCGGCTTTTTTAAAATGCTGTCATGTTGCCATTAAAACCCCTGTAATTGGAATTCTTCCCCACGGCTTATAATTTAACGTCGATTTTAATAGTTTAAACAGGCTTTTTTTTTTTTTAACTTGCATTTGGATTGCAATTGATCTTGGCAGCCAGTGTAGAGAGCCTAATAAACACAAATATAGACTAATAATGAATAAATATCTGCCAGAAGCAGCGGGAACACGATGCCCACACACACACACACACACACACACACAATGGTTTTCTGCGGGAGAATTTTCGTGAGAGAAAGGAAAAAGATTTCTAAGAATAGAAGCAAATTCCTTCCTTTGGCATCCAAGGTGCCATCTGCTTTGTTCACACAACACAAGGGAAAAAACTGAACGCAACAAGCTCTATGGGGTTTCAATTCAAGTTTCCATTCAGAAGGGACCTTGGAGGTCATCTAGTCCAGTGGTTGCCAACCAGTGGGCCAGGTACCACTGGTGGTCCATGAGAAAATGTTGGTGGTCTGCAGAGAAATGCCCCCCCCCCCACTAAAGCAATTAATCCAGGCTGCACGGGAACACAAGGCTGCACTGCCCACATGGCCTGTGGGAACACAAGGATTGTGTTGCTTGCATTGCGAACAACACAAGGTAGTGAGGGGAGGGGGGAAAGGGTGGAGGGGAGAACTCGCCCCACACGCCTGGCCTGGCCACCGGGCTGCTTCTTTCTGCTTCTTCCTTCTTCTGCTTTTGGCTGCACGCAAGGAAAGCAGCCAAAGTCTTTCTTTTCCCCCAAAAAACTCCGCCAGAAATGAGTCTTTGGGACCCTGCAAGGCCTCCTGCTCCAAGAGGCTGCGCCGGCAAAGACTCATTTCTGGCAGAGTGGGAGAAAAGAGCAGGAAGCCAAAGTTGCTTTTCTTGCAGGAAGCCAAAAGTCTCTCTCTCTCTCTCTGTCTCTCTGTCTCTCTGTCTCTCTCTCTCTCTCTCTCTCTCCCTCCCTCCCTCCCTCCCTCTCTCTCCCCTGACAATGGAGCTGGAGATGGTATCCTGTGATCCCAAATAAAGAACGATCGATCGGTAGGAAAACGGGGTGGGGGATTTTCCTGCAGACTTTTTGGGGGATTTTTCCCAGGGTCTCTGCTCCGTGGGATTTAAAATGATGATTTTGGTGGTCCCTGAGGTCCAAAAGGTTGGCGACCCCTGATCTAGTCCAACCGCCTGCTCAGGCAGGAAACCCTAGCCCATTTCAGACAAATGGTTGTCTCATGTCTTTTTAAAAACCTCCAGTGTTAGAGCAGCCACAACATCTGATGGCAGACTGTTCCACTGGTTAATTGTCCTCACTGTCAGGAAATTTCTCCCTCATTCTAGGTTGCTTCCCTCTTTGATTAGCTAAAATGCCTGTCGAGATTTTCAGTCCTCCAGGTGGTGGTTGTCCCAAAGGTGCTTTTTTCTTGAGGCAACTGGACTTTCTGATGTTTTCTGCTGAAGACGTTTCGCTTCCCATCCAAGAAGCTTCTTCAGTTCTGACAAGATAATGGAGAACGGAAGGGTTTGTATTCCTTGCAGACAGCTGGTTCACTCTACAGACTTTTAGCTGTACAATTTGGGATGAACACCTGTTGAATGGGGTGGGAGTAGGAAGGGATTCCCAGAGGGAAAATTGCAGGCTATAGGAACCATTTGCAATCTTCAGGTGACCCCGAGGACACAGATAAACCTCCAAGTGGCCTCAACGACCCTCTAAAAGGATGCAAATGACCAGCTTGTCTGCAAGGAACATAAATCCTTCCCTTCCTCCACCATCCAGCCAGAACTGAAGAAGCTTCTTGGAGGAAAAGCGAAACGTCTTCAAAAGAAAAAAAATAAGGAAGTCCAGTTGCCTCCTGTAAAAATGCACCTTTGGGACTCTCTTTGATTCGTTTCCATCCTTTGTTTCTTGTCCTCCTGCCTTCAGGTGCTTTGGAGAATAAGTTGACCCCCTCTTCTTCTTTGGGGCAGCCCCTCAAATATCGAAACACTAGTGAAAAGAAGTCCTGGGGTCAACACGATAGCAGCGGTCCAATATTTGAAGGGCTTCCTTCCACAAAGAAGAAGGGGATCGACCTGTTCCCCATTTTCTCCAGCACCGATGCTGTTCCCTAGTTGGGTCATGAAACGTCTGCAAGAAAACCACCAAGCTCAGAGAGCACCAAGCATCCCACAGCTCAACCCTGAGCTACAGAGACTCCCTTCTGTTGACCAATGAAGATTAGAATCACAGCATCAGAGCGGATGTTTTGTTTTTATCATCTTGCTTCTAAACCGACCAGAGTCTAGAAAGTTGATAAATAAATAAATCCATCCATAAATAACCTAAACATCCCAGAGTTGGCAGGAGCTGCTGCAATTGCAGAGTTTTTGGGTTCAGGGTTTTTGTTCTTGTTGTTTTTCTGAATCTAGGAAAGATCCTGCAATGTGCTGGTGTGTTGGCCCCTAAAATCTCTTTTCAGATTTGGAGTACACGGCTCGGCTCAGCTGCTACGCTGTGCCTCTTTTCTTCGATGCTGCGTGCTCCTCTTTGGCAGCGCACTCCCTCCGTTTTTTTCCCCAGTTGTGCTTTTCGTCCTTCCTGCTTTGTTTTTAATTGCTGCTTTGATTAATTGCCTAATCATGAGGTTTGCCATTTGACAAGGTCTTATTTGCGCCTTTTATTGGACGTCAAGCCTGACAGCGATGCGCTGTGGGACGACTAAGAACGTACAGGAATGACCTAAAAGGCAGCGTTGCGTCTTGTCTTCTCTCCATTAATTACACCTGGAGAAATGTGTTAGGCAGATGTTTAGACTGGATGTGGCATCGTTATCCACCTCAGGAGTCCTTCCCAGGCAACCTGAGATAGGCAGGTGTTTGTGGATGTTGGATGGCGTTACAACGATCGCCGCGGGATGGAAGCCAAGCTGCCTTTTGCAATTGACTGATGGCGAATTTGTCAATGCCAGTAGTGTTCAAGTGGTGAGTGGTGCAGTGGTGGCCTCGAGGTGGAGTCCTCGCCTCACAATCAGGAGGCTGTGAGTTCAATCCTAGGCAGAGGCCGATATTTCTCTCTCTGGGCACAGTGAGAATGTATCTGCTGGACAAAACTCTGCATTGGCAACAGGAAGGGCATCCGGCCAGTAAACACTCAGCTCCATTCAATTGCACAGACTCCACCCTGCAAGGGGTTATGGGGTCATTAAAAGAAGATGAATAGTGTACAAGTGGTACTCCGGGCCTTTGTATTTTGTTCTCTTCTCCAGTTCTTTCTCTTCTCTTCTGCTGTCTGCAGGCACTGCCACATCCACTATTCAGGCTTAAATTTGTCTTTCTGATCTACAGTTCTATAGAATAGAATAGAATAGAATAGAATAGAATAGAATAGAATAGAATAGAATAGAATAGAATAGAATTCTTTTATTGGCCAAGTGAGATTGGACACATAAGGAATTTGTCTTTGGTGCAAATGCTCTCAGTGTAAATAAAAGAAAAGATACATTCGTCAAGAATCATAAGGTATAACATTTAACAATAATCATAGGATACAATAGAATAGAAGGATATAGGAATAGAATTTAAATGGGATGGGATGGGATATAGAAGAGAATAGAATAGAGAATAGAATAGAATGCAGAATAGAACAGACTAAAGAATAGAATGGAATGGAATGGAATAGAACAGAACAGAACAGAACAGAATAGAACAGAATTCTTTATTGGGCAAGTGCAAATGTTCTCAGTGTACATAAAAGAAAAGAGACATTCATCAAGAGTCAAGAGTCATCAGGTTCAACACGTAGTGATAGTCATGGGGTACAGTAAGCAATCAAATCATACTAGGAAACAGTCCATATAAATCGTAAGGATACAAGGACAAAGTTACAGTCATACAGTCACAAGTGGGAGGGGATGGGTGATAAGGGGTGATGAGAAGATTAATAGTATTAGTAGTGCAGACTTAGTAAATAGTTGGACAGTGCTGAGGGAATTATTTGTTTAGCAGAGTGATGGCTTTTGGGAAAAACCTGTCCTTGTGTCTAGTTGTTCTGGTGTGCAGGGCTCTATAGAGACATTTTGAGGGTGGGAGTTGAAACAGTTTATGTCCAGGATGTGAGGGGTGTGTAGATATTTTCACAGCCCTCTTTGTGACTCATACAGCATACAGGTCGTCCATGGAAGGCAGGTTGGTAGCAATAGTTTTTTTTTTTTGCAGTCCCAATTATCCTCTGTGTCTGTCTTGTTGGGTTGCAGAACCAAACCAGACAGTTTTAGAGGTGCAGCGTTTCCTGCATTTAAGTGCATTTACAAGGGGCTCTGAGCTGGTCTTGGTCCAACGAGGGTGGGGGGAGATGCTCATATAACTGTCAGTTTTGGTGCTAACTCAGCTGTTATTGATAAATGCCAGAAAATGACCACAAAGATCCAAAAAAAGACCCAGCTGCCATTTTAAAAAAAAGATAAACAGCATAACTGAGGTTTCCAGATGGAGCTTTGACTATTTCAGCTGGAAGGACAGCTACAGCTACAGATTAGCAGGGTTGGAAGGGACCTTGTAGGTCATCTAGTCTAACCCCCACCCCCCCGCCCAAGCAAACCCTACACCATTTTTGACAGATAGTAGTCCAGTCTCTTCTTGAAACCATGAGCCAAAGGAAAAAGAAATAAACCCCCAAAGTCAAGAAAAAAGGGGTTGGTTAGGGTGGGTGGGAGGTTCCAGGAACATTTCCAATCCTGCAAATTAGAGGCTCTTTTTCTTTTTTTTCTTTTAAATCTTCGTTCCTCGTTGCCTTCTGCACAATTTAGCTAAATGAAAATAAACGGCGTGGCTCTTGCCGGATAAAGGAATCCTTAATTGAATTCGTTATAGTACATTAAGCCATTGAGTTAGCGGAGTAGGTGTTCAAAAGACCATCGCCTTTTTTTTCTCGGTTTGTTAATCTTAGCTTGCAAAAAATAAAATAAAAACCAGTCAGAATAAAGCTGGGTGGGACCCTGGAGGTCTTGTCGTCCAGCCCATACAGACAGTCTCTCCTTAAAAACCTCCAGGGATGATTTTTTTTTTCATGGGGCAACTGGATTTGTGTTTTTTTTCTTTAAAGACGTTTCACTTCTCGTTGAAGAAACTTCTTTTTATTTTAAACAAGTTTTATTCATTTTTCCACCTTTTAACATCTCATTTTAGAGAACAGCATGATTACAGGTTTCACATACACATACAAATATGACCATAGTTACATATTCGATTTTTGTATTCAGTTTCTTATCTTAACAATGCTTTTATACATTTTCTATTTTATTGTATTACTCCCAATGCATATCTCATTTTTTAAGTCACATATATTAATGTCATAAATACTTTTAACTGTCACATTTGTATAGTCCTCTTAAATTCTGATTAATAATACTCCTTCTATAAATTGGTTTCCCCCCTAAAATATCAGTTTAAGTGCGCCACCTCCAAGTTACATATTCATTAATTATCTCCCCTTTTAAATCCCATTAAGTGTTTGACATTTTATTACCTAAAACATTAAAAATAATATTCCCTATTAAGATTACATAACATATATAAATCAGATTCTGCATGGTTTCCCCTTTTTGACTTCATAGAATTTATCTACATTTTCAAAGCTCTGCACTATCAAAGGCAATTCACACCTTTTTTATTCCCCTTTCTGTTTGCTGCTGTAAATCCTTTCTTAAAGATTCTTTGAAATGTTATTACTGAGGGTATCTTCCATTTAATTATATCGTCCCATTCCTCCTGCTGTTCACTTCTTTCTCTCTCTCTCCTGCGCAATCTTATTCCAGTCTCATCTTCCCCTTCAGGGTGGCCATTTTAGACCACTGCTTCAGGCGTCTTTGGGAGGGAGTAATTGCCAAGCTGGGGTGGGGATTTGCAACTCCCCTCTTCCCAGCTGATGGTCTCCCCTTCCTCCACCACCCATATGAGGTGGCTTCTGCCCTGAATCCAAAGGATTGCGGCTCTCTGATGCCGAAGCATGAACAAAAGCCACGCACGATCGCGGTCAGCAGTCCGTCTTCGGGGAAGCTCAAAACAGGACGTCGAAGAAACTTCTTCAGCTCTGACTGGATGGTGGGGAATGGAGGGATTTATATGCCTTGCAGAGAGCTGGTCATTTGCATCCTTTAAGAGAGTCGTTGAGACCACTTGGAGGTTTATCTGTGTCCTCAGTTGTCCCAAACGTGCTTTTTCCAAGAGGCAACTGGACTTTCTGGTTTTTCATTGAAGACATTTTGCTTCTCATTCCAGAAGCTTCTTCAGCTCTGACTGGATGGTGGAGGAAGGGAAGGATTTATATGCCTTGCAGACAGCTGGTCATTTGCATCCTTTTAGAGGGTCGTTGAGGCCACTTGGAGGTTTATCTGTGTCCTCAGGGATAGTGCAAATGGTTACTATAGTCTGCAGTTTTCCCCCTGGAAATCCCTTCCTCCTCCCACACCATTCCAAGAGGGTTCATCCCAAATTGTACAGCCAAAAGTCTATAGAGATTCTCAGTCATCCAGGTGAGGATTGTCCCAAAGGTGCTTTTTTCAGGAGACAACTGGACTTCCTTGGTTCCTTTTTTTGTTGGAAGATGTTTCACTTCTCACTCTACAGACCTCCAGCAATGAAGCACCCACAACTTCCAGTGGCAGGCTGTTCCACTGGTGAATTGTCCACCCTGTTAGGAAGTTTCTCCTTAATTCCAGGTTGCTTCTCTCTTTGATGAGTTTCCATCCATTGCTTCTTATTTTGCCTTCTGGTGCTTTGGAGAACAGCTTGACTTCCTCTTCTTTGGGGCAGCCCCTCAAATAGAGAAGGAACTATCAAGGGCTGGACCAGATGATTTTTATTTTTATTTTGGCTTCAAACTTTGATTGGTTTATCAAAATATAAAATACCAAGAGAATTTTTTTTAAAAAAATAAAATAATAATAATAACAACAACAACAGGAAAAATAAGAGGAGAGACAGGAAGAAGAAAAAGATATTGTGTAAAGAATGGAAAGGCAAGAAAAAAGCATCAACTCTCCAACTCTCTTTAGCACAGTGGAAAGTAACATTATACCTGCCTCTTTTTTACTTTTACACAACAGTAGGTACGAGCCATTTCTCTAACAATGAATGTATCTAGTTAGCAAAAACAAAATCAAAGTTTCGTTTCTTTTTTTCACTGCCAGCACAAAAATCCGGAAGCAATTTCAAAATAGAAATTAGTTGAGGCATTCTCTCTCTTTTTTGGAGGAAAAAAAATCCATTTGACCATCTCTGGGTCTCTTTGCTGTGGGGGACAATATATGCTTTCTGTTCACTCATTAATCCTTTATCATAATTTATATGAAGAAAATCCTCCATATTGATTTTTTTTTAGCCCTAAAGGGAAAAAACACTTTCTCCAGTTTTGAGATCTTTTTTTTTTTAGCCATTCAAAGATGGACAATTCTTCAACTTGATAAGACTTTCAACTTGGTTCTTCATCCAAGAAGAACAAGTGGAAAAGGAAAAACAAAACATACGACAAAATGAGCAAAACATTTTTGCTTATCCACATGGGAAAAAATGTGATGTGGGAGACGCTTGAAATGTACATTGTGTCCTAGTCTTAAAGAGAATGTTTTAATAAAAAGATGGACCGTTTGTCTTCGGCCCCTGAGAAATTAATTGCCTAGAATGTACTGTAGAAAGGCTCTTTGGGTGCATGCTGAACATGGGGACAATGTGAAGGGACACTTGATCATGTTTGCAGGACGTGTGAGAAGCCAGAACATTTTGTGTAGAAATACGTGCACAAATTCAGATTATTTTAAAGACAAATGGAAGAGATCATTTGCAGCTCAGGGTTCAATTGGGACATCCCTGGTGCTCTCCAGGGGTGGGATTCTACCTGGTTGGACCGGTTCTACAGTCATTCCTTACCTGGCATGCGCGCCATCCAACTTGCCTGTGTTTGGTAAGTTGTTATTTTTCCTTTTTTCCTCCCAATCATCAGCTGTTCTGCTATACAGGGGAGATTTAGATTAGCTAGAAAGCAGGGAATCGTTGGATTTCTTGCTTTCTAGCTAATCTAAAAGCAGAGCCAAACCTTCCTTAGGACTGAAGCTTCTATTTTTCAGTGCAGACTCAGGCAGCAGATTGCAGAAAGACAGATCTCTGAGTGAATCTGTGATTCTGCGAGCAACTCAATCTGTCTGCCTGCTTTGTCTGATTTTGGGTAAAAGTTGCTCTTTTTTTAAATAAAAAAATTCAATATTTACGTACATGGTGTGTTGTGAGTTAATTTTGTGAGTTTGCTTGCTAGCAAATTTTAAATTATAAAAAAAATTCAATATTTACATAAATATTCATAATATTTACATACAAGCCACGCCCACCCCCGTCACATGACCACCAAGCCACGCCCACAGATTAGGTCACGCCCACAAAACCGGTTGTTAAGAAATTTGAATTCCACCCCTGCTGAGCTAGGTTGCTTTCTTTCAGACATTTCATGACCCAGCTAGATAACATCATCAGTACTAGAATGGAGTGGGGTTTGTGGAGGAGGAGGAGGAGGAGGAGGAGGAGGAGGAGGAGGAGGAGGAGGAGGAGGAGGAGGAGGAGGAGGAGAACTGTGGAGTCCTTGATGCTCTCTGAGCTTGGCTTTTTCTTGAGATGTTTCATGACCCAACTATGGAACATCATCAGTGCTAGAAGGGAGTGGGATTTGCTCTCAGTTTATATTCTAGTGGCTTGTCATTTTGTACAGTTGTGACTTGCCCTGTTAGTCTTCCTGGAGGTTCCTTGATTAGACTCATCTTTGCTGTCGCTTTCTTTGTCTGAATTAGTAGTTTCTTGATTGGGGTGTTGTTTATAATGCCAACAAACTAAGAACAGGTTAATCAAGGAATCAAGCAAGTTTACAATGTATTATTTTATATTGCTACTGTTGTTGTTGTTATATAATATAAGCAAGCCACCAGCATATAACATGAGAGCAATCCTCACTCTCTTCTAGCACTGATGATGTTAACTAGTTGGGTCATGAAACATCTGCAAGGAAACAACCAAGCTCAGAGAACAACCAGGACCCCACAATTTTAAAAACTAATCCACAATTGAACTCAGGGGCTTTTCTTCTAGGACTGATGGATGAACAGCTGGGAAAAAAAATGTCATAGAATTTAGTTTCTCCGCATGATAACTGCAGTGAGACTATTACATGTTCATAAGTGGAAATATTCAGTGCTGCCCACAGCGGAAGAATGGTTAGCAAAGATGATAATTTTATAATTTTAGAACTGTAAGCCATCCGGAGTCACTTGGTTTTACTTGGGTGACTATAGAAACTGAATGAATAAGTAAATAACATAAATAGATGGTGGAACTCACAGAGACAGTTAGACTGACTTCTTTGATTAGAGAAAATTCAGCTTCTACTAGAAACCTGCTATAGACTTTTTACATAAAAGGCAAAGAAAGAGGAACTTCTGATTTGTGGTTTGGATGGTTAGAAAATATTTGATAATGGAAAAAGAGAGATATTTTTGGGTAACCATAGTAAGAGATAATGTTGTAATCGCACTTGTATTTGCTGAAAAGGAAATCTGGAAACTTTGTGTGTGTGGGGGGGGGTTACATTCTTTTCGTACTTTTTCTTTCTCTGCTTTGACCTCTTTTTTCTTTTATTTATTTTATTTATTTATTTATTAATTCGACTTATATGCCGCCCCCCCCTCCCAAGGGACTCGGGGCGGCTCACACTAAAATACAACACAACAATAAAGTGTCTTTCTTCACTTTGGATTAGTTTCTATCTTTTTTTTAAAAAAATGACATTTATACCATTACCACCAGCCTGCTGGGATCTTTACGTGGGAGCTGACCTCTTAGTTTTCCTTTCAGGGTACATGAATTATTTGGCTAGAGAGCCAGCTGAGTGGACTTTGGGCCAATTCTTCTGTCTCAGCCCAACTCACCCCACAGAGTTGTTGCTATATGGAAGAAGGAGAGGAAGGCCTGCCGGATATGTTTGCTGTCTTGAGATATTTGTAAAAATAATCAAGGTTGATTACAAATAAAAGAAAATGGAATGGAATGGAAAGAAGAAAGGGGAGGAAAGAAAGGAAAGGAAAATATGGAAAGGACAGGAAAGGAAGGGAAAGGAAAGAGGAAAGAGGAAAAGAAAGGAAAGGAGAAAGGAAAGGAAAGAAGGAA
>CM019151.1:1142934-1184857 GCA_009733165.1 Naja naja | reverse complement strand
AAAAATGTCGAGACTCTAGGAAAAAGTGCAGAGAAGAGCAACCAGGAGGATGAGGGGACTGGAGGCTAAAACATATGATGATATGGTTGCAGGAACTGGGCCTGGCTAGTCTAGGGAAGAGAAGGACCAGGGGAGACAGGAGAGCATCTTCCAATATTTGAGGGGCTGCCACAGAGAGGAGGAAGGGGTCAAGCTATTCTCCAAAGCACCCGAAGGCCAGACAAGGAATAATGGATGGAAGATGAACAAGGAGAGATTCAACCTGGAAATAAGGAGAAACTTTCTGACAGTGAGAACAATCAACCAAAGGAACAGAAGTTGCCTTCAGAAGTTATGGGAGCTTCATCCCTGGAAGCTTTCAAGAAGAGACTGGACTGCTATTTGGCAGAAACGGTATAGGGTCTTCTGCTTGGGCGGGGGGTTGGACTAGATGACCCACAAGGTCCCTTCCAACTCTGTTAATCTGTTAAAAGGTGCTTTCCCTACCACCAGAAGACGACTAACGGCAGCATTCAGGACAACGTTTCCTCGGAGAAGATTTAGCGAGGCCACACCTGGAATCCTGCCTCCAGTTTTGGTCACCCCATTTCAAAAAAGACTTTGGGAAAAAAAAAGTGCAAAGAAGAGCAACTAAGATGATTTTAAAGGCCTGGAGACGAAAACATACACAGACCAGTTGCAGGATTTGGGTTTGGCTAGTCTGGAGAAAAGAAGGGCTAGGAGGGACAGGAGAGCGGCCTTCCAGTATTTGAGGGGCTGCCCCAAAGAAGAGGGAGTCAAGCTATTCTGCAAAGCACCAGAAGGCAGGACAAGAAACAAAGAATGGAAACTAATCTAAAGGAGAGAAACAACCAGGAATTAAGGAGAAACCTCCTAACAGGGAGGGCAATTAACCCGTGGAACTGCTTGCCACCAGAAGTTGTGGGTGCTCCAACACTGGAGGCTTTTAAGAAGAGACTGGACAACCATTTGTTCCAAATGGCATAGGATCTCCTGCTTGAGCAGGGGGCTGGACTAGAAGACCTCCAAGGTCCCTGACTGATTTTTGCAACGTGGCAGCAAAAGGAAGCCTTCAAAGCTGCAGCATTTATAGCGCTGGGAGATCGAACAGGGGACGCGCAAATCGAGTCAAAGTCCAAATGAGACAGATTTATGAGGCCTCGTGCCAGCTCTCCCTTATGCACCCCTCATTTGATCTTCCTGAAAAGAGCATTGATTTTTTTTTTTATTTCCCCTTCAAAGCAAACGCAACAGGAATAATTTTCTTCCCAGCCTACCAACCACTTTGGGCACAGCGGGCAGAATAATTGCATTATGCCGGTCGCCGCTGAGATCCCTTCTGCTAAACCGTTACGGGAATGTCTGCCACTCAGATGAGTTATTTGTTTATTTATTATTATTTATTAATGGGACTTCTATGCCGCCCCATCTCCGAAGACTCGGGGCGGCTTACAAATAAAACAACAGCAACAATAAATAATTTAAAAGCAGATTAAACTAAATAAGCCCCATTACAATTACAAGTACAACCCATAAAAATATCCCTTAAAACTATCCCATAAAAACCATCCCGTCCCAGAAAATCACAACCCGGATTGGTTAAACAACCAGGTCTTCAAGTCATGGTGGAAGGTGCAGAGCTCCAGGGGAAGTTGGTTCCAGAGGTCTGATGCGCAGGGCAGCTGTTTGGGGGCATGCAGAGGGGAGAGCCGAATATATACTTACAATAGGTCTTTAGATACTCAGGGTGATTAAAGGGACCCCAGAAGGGGATTTGTGAGCCTTTTTCAGGATCTCGGTTAAGTTTCCTGCAAGTTCTCCCTAGCCTAGTGAAAGCAAAGTATCAAAGGATGGGAAGTGATTTAAAATCATCTAATCCAGGGTTTCTCAACCTTGGCCACTTGAAGACGGGTGGGCTTCAACTCCCAGAATTCCACAGCCCCACTCGCTTCCAGCACTGATGTTGTTACCTAGTTGGGTCATGGAACATTTGCAAGAAAACCACCAAGCTCAGAGAGCACCGAGGACCCCACAATTCTCCTCCGCCTCCTCCTCTTCCTCTCCACAAACCCCGCTCCCTTTTAGCACTGATGTTGTTACCTAGCTGGGTCATGAAACGCTTTCAAGAAAACCACCAAGCTCAGCAAATACCAAGTACAATTCAACCCTGAGCTACGAATATTTTCTTTGATTGTTTCCTCCCAATTTATCCCAGTCATGTTTTCCTGGATACTGCATAAACACAGTCCCACCAGAAACTGCAAGCTTCATGTCTCAATAAAAGCAACAGGCCATAAACATGCAATGCACCCCGTCATCAGAAGAACGCAATTGTTCACACGCCTTGCAAAGAAGGGTGGGATTTCACTGCGCGGTTGTGACTGTCAACCTTGACTGCAAGGAGTTGGGTGTGTGGACTCACAAAAGCTTCAAGTGCCTGAAAGATGAGGTTAGTTTAGGAACTGTTCAGCGTTAAGGTCCCCATTTTACTTTCTAGCATTAATCCCTATTTTCCTCCAGCAATGAAATAAATAACGTTTGTTTATCCTTCCCTTTAGCCTATCCTAAAAACGAAAAACACTGCATATTTTCTGAAGTTTGGCTTCCTCAATCAGGAGATCTAAACACGAAACTGAAACCAGCCGTCAATGTTTATGTAACTGTCGCTGCCTCCATTAAAGTTTTGCATTTAAGGAGCAAAAATCTTGCAAGGCCCTAGCTAAGCGCTGACAGTTGATTCACATCCAAGGGATTTAATCCTCGCATACGTTCCAGTCCAAGATATGTGAAAAGCTGGTTTGGACAGATGCTGGAAAAACACTTGATTCGCATGAAGAGTTGTGCAAGAGTTGTGCAAAATATAGCTGCAGGGCTCTTTAGAATAGAGTGTGCACGGCTAACCACCACAGAAAGAGGAAGCAGCATTCTGAATTTCGAACCCAGCTGTCCAAGTTGAAGAGCAGAATTTGCAACATTGAACCTGTAAAAAACACCACCAAAAAAACCCATTTGTTCAGTGGAAAAACACACACACAAAAAATCTTGGGGAATGGGTAGCTGTAATAAAATGATACTCCTTGATTTACAACCATTTGTTCAACGTTACAACGGGGTTGGGAAAGGGACCTATGACCGTTTTCCACACTTACGACCAATGTGTGGACAGCTTTTCACACTTACGACCTCCTTGGAGTCATGGGATCAAAAATTTGGACCCTGGGCAACAGGTTCCTACTTATGACGGTTGCAGTGTCTCGGGGTTACGTGATTCCCTTTTGCAACCTTCAACGGTGGAAACCGGATTCACTTAATGACGGTGTCACTGACTTAAGCGCTGCACTGATTCACTTAACAACCTGGGGCAAGGAAGGTCGTGAAAGGGGGCAAATTCGCTTAGCAAATGTGTCCCCCGAAGAAAAGAAATTTTGATACCCCTTGCAGTCATAAAGCAAGGACCTGTAAATCCAGTAAGAAGAATAACAACACTTGAGACTTTCAAGAAGAGACTGGACTACCCTCTGTCAGGAATGGTGTAGGGTATCCCACTTGGGCAGGGGGTTGGACTAGATGACCTACAAGATCCCTTCCAACTCTGATTATCTGTTATCTGTTAACAAACATCTACAGGTTTTTCAAAGGAAATTTTCATTTCAGGCTGTTTAGGTTTCTGCTTCCGGATTTGGGAGAAGGGCCTTGGTGGTGCAGGCTGTTAAACGCCTAGCACTTAAGTTCCAGCTGCCTGCAATTACTGCAGGCTCGAATCCCACCAGGCTCAAGGTTGACTCAGCCTTCCATCCTCTCGGGGTAGGTAAACTGAGGACCCAAGATTGTTGGGGGCAATAAGATGACTTTGTAAAAATGCCGCTTAGTAATAAACAGGCATATACAATGGAAGGAAGGCTATTGCTGAGCGCATTGGGTTGTGCTTCAAAGATTGTAAGCCGCCCTGAGTCTCCGGAAAAGGGCGGCATATAAATGTGAATAAAAGAAAAAGAAAAAGAAAGAAAAAGAAGGGCATTCTTTGTTTTTATTTTTTATTTTTAAATTGCCATAATCTCCAGGAAATATTCCACTTTATCTGTACTGGTATGTGGCAATGACCTTAGAAGAGAGACGGGAGGAAAAGCTACAGACTAGATAACGGTCAGATAAGAGAGGCGTCTGAGGTAAATATATTTCAGAAGGGACCTTCCCCTAAGGCTGTAGGAGCAATACGAGAAAAATGTACAGCTACTCCTCAAATTATGACAATGGAGCCCCAACATTTACATTGCTTTTTTATATATAATAAGGTTGTTTTCATTTTTCAGTTTCAAAAATACAAACATTTCATTTTTTTTTTCTCAAGCAGTGTGTCGTCTGGGCACAAACACCTCTGTGCCACATCTTTCTGTTCTGACCAAGGCTCCCAAGAACGTAATTACGTACTCGCTTGGGAATTATTTTCATTCCCAGCCAGTAATGAATCTCAAAACAGTCCCTCAAGATAAGCACCCACCTTTCTTCCCTGCGAAGTGCTGCCAATAACAGAAAGTGTCAAATGAACTAGGAAAAAAAGCAACCGAAGTACAAAGAGCTTCAAGAATGAATCCGAACATGACGAGTAAACAGAAAGAACTATTGACCTTAACAATGGGCATTGAAATTGTCGAAAAAATTAAATATTTAGGAATTATTATATCCCCCAGATATAGCACACTCAAGAAAGATAATTATGACCCACTTATTAAACAAATTAGGGAAGATTTAATAAGATGGGACAATTTAAAATTATCCTTTATGGGCAGGATAGCTACGATCAAAATGAATATATTACCAAAAATTCTATTTCTCTTTCAAAATGCTCCCATAAAATTAAAAACCCTTTTTGATGAATTAAATAGACTGACATCAAATTTTATTTGGCAAAGAAGGAGACCAAGGATAAAATTAAAATTATTACAAGATGCAACTGAAAGAGGGGATTTGGTCTACGGATTGGGAGCTGTATTATAGTGCTGCAATTATGACTTGGATAAAAGACTGGATAAACCACACAAATACAAGGATACTAACATTAGAAGGCTATAATCTCCAGACAGGATGGCACTCTTTTCTTAGACAAGATAGTTTAAAGGGACACAGCTATGTTTTGAAACACAAAGTAAGACAAACACTTCTACACACCTGGTTCAAAATTAAGAAACAAATGTATATTCAAATACCAATCTGGATATCAACATTAGAGGCTTTGATGCATCCACACTTGCTAAGACACGATAAAATCATTACTTATGAAGAACTGTTAGATGAAAAGGAGATTTGCAAACTAGACAGCGGTTGAATGAACAGGGAATAGAATTGGAATGGTGGGCCTATCTACAACTCCAAGCTAAACACGCAGAAGACAAAAAGGAATTGGGTATTAGTAAAACTAGGACGAATTAGATGAAATCTTGTTAGGGCCAGATGTAAAAATGATTAAAAAACATATCAAGTATTACTACAAACTAAGTTGGAAGAAGAAATTGTTAAAGAAACAATGATACGCTGGATGAGAGATTTTGGTCATAGTATTGCCCTGAACGATTGGCAAAATATTTGGACCAGAAATAAAAAATAACTCTTGCAAGTCCATTTAAAGAAAACCTGTATAAATTATTTTACAGATGGCATATAACACCAGCAAGACTATCTAAAATGAACAATAAATTTTCCTCTCTTTGTTGGAAGTGCAATAAGGAAAGAGGTACATACTATCACATATGGTGGAGTTGTGGAAAGGCCCAAGAATATTGGAAAGGAATACATCAATGCTTACGAAATTTGTGATGTAGAGTTTAATTTTAAACCAGAATTTTTTTACTGGGAATCACCAATGAGACATATCCGAAGGAAATCTTCTATTTAATGATTCATATTATCACAGCGGCAAGGATGGCCTTTGCACAGAAGTGGAAAAACACTGAAACTCCAACAGAAGCGGAGCTTATGAAGAAAATAATGGAGTGCAGAAATGGACAAATTGACATTGGAAATTAAAAATAAGGAAGAAACGGACTATTACAGAACTTGGAATAACTTCTATGGATGATTAGACAAGAAAAAGACTTAACTGACTTTCTGAATTGGACTTAACAAATGATGGACAATGAATGTCATGAGCCTAGCCGTACTTGGTTCGACTATAGTATATGTTTTACGTTCTGTTTATGTCAGTGTTTATTTGTTTAGTTATGTGTAATTACTAAATAAAATCAATTAAAAAATTAAAAAAAAAAAAAAGAATGAATCCGAACCGAACGAACGACTTTGCTTCCTGCAAAGGTTTCGTCACCTTTGCCTTTATACCTTATGGGAGGAGCAATCGCCTCCCAGCCTTACTCCTGAGTTGCCCCTTTGGTCTCAGTTGCTCTCACCTTCTGGCAGCTCTGCGCATACGCGCACTGGGAACAGGCTCCGCTGGGTCCTCTGCCTCGCTGCTGCCAGATTCCAGAGGCTCCAGAGGCAACACCCCACTCCCAGATGGTCCCGGCCCCATCTCTGCATTGGACGCAGGACCCTTGTCCAAGTCCTCTTCAGACTCTCAGACTGGTCCCTGTTCTTCCCCACTGTCCGATTCCGCTGCCATCTGCACCGGCTGCCAGCGAATCACAACACTTTCACCATTTACAACATCATTCACATTCACATCGATACGATTTCTCTAAACTTGGGGTTAAGATATATCAAACAGCTAAACATTACACAACTCTTCTGGTGATCATACCTTATTAATATTACATCTTATTATTCTCATCATACATTTATTAACAGTTATCATCTTATTTATCTCTCTTCTATCTTAATTTATTTTCTATTCTCCTTTATTCCTCTTCATTTCCAAATTTCTTTTTATTCTCTAAGCATTGATTTTAAAAAAAATGGAAGCTGGGATCTGCAACTGCAGATACAACCTTGAGATATTGCGTAAATGAAGATATGAACTGACTACCAGAAACAGCCTTGGCGTTAGAAGTTGGTCAGACTGAAAATTAAAAATCGAGATCGAGAGCATAAGAGGGAATAGAATAGAATAGAATAAGGAATAGAATAAGGAATAGAATAGAATAAGGAACAGAATAAGGAATAGAATAAGGAATAGAATAGAATAAATTCTTTATTGGCCAAGTGTGATTGGACACACAAGGAATTTGTCTTTGGTGCAAATGCTCTCAGGGTACATGAAAGAAAAGAGACATTCGTCAAGAGTCAAGAATCATCAGGTCCAACACTTAATAATAGTCATAGGGTACAATAAGCAATCAAATCAGATAGATAGATAGATAGATAGATAGATAGATAGATAGATAGATAGAATTAGAATTAGAATTAGAATTAGAATTAGAATTAGAATTAGAATTAGAATTAGAATTAGATTTTTTTTTAAATTCACATTTATATGCCACCCTTCTCCAGAGACTCAGGCACAATTTTGGAGCTAACCCAATGCTCTCAGCAATAGCCTTCATTCCATTGGGATTGGTGGGATTCGAGCCTGCACTAATTGCAGGCAGCTGGAACTTAAGCGCTAGGCATTTAACAGCCTGCACCACCAAGGCTCTTAGAATTAGAATTAGAATTAGCATTAGAATTAGAATTCTTAATTGGCCAAGTGTGACGGGACACACAAGGAATTTGTCTTTGGTGCAAAGAGTCAAGAATCATCAGGTACAACACTTAATGATGACCTCCGCACCTTCCGCCATGACTTGAAGACCTGGTTATTCGACCAAGCCGGGCTGTGACCTATGGGTGGGGTGTTTTAGATTCGGTTTTAGTTTCAGATTAATTGGGACCATTAATCTAATTCTTTTAAATATTTATTGTGTCTGTTTTTATTGTAAGCCTGAGTCGGAGATGAAGGCATATAAGTCCCATTAATAAATAAATAAATAAATAAATAAATGATAGTCACAGGATACAATAAGCAATCAAATCATACTAGGAAACAGTGAATAGAATAGAATAGAATAGAATAGGAATATAGAATAGAATAGGAATACAGAGTAGAATGGAATGGAATGGAATGGAACAGAACAGAATAGAATTCTTTATTGGCCAAGTGTGATTGGACACACAAGGAATTTGTCTTTGGTGCAAATGCTCTCAGTGTCCATAAAAGAAAAGATTCATTCATCAAGAGTCAAGAATCATAAGATACAACACTTAATAATAGTTGTAGGGTACAAATAAGCAATCAAATCATACTATGAAATACAAAACAATTGGGTTTGATGGGCCTATGCGGATTACAACTTTGGAGGATATTAAAGGATTAGGGTCTGAAAAACTCAAAGAAGGTAACAAGAAGAAGGATTAAAGAACATTATAGTGACTTTAATCTCTATGAAAATTCAAGGATGTTCTTGAATGCTCCAGGTTGAAACCATGTAAGCATCTATATCCATAAAGTCCTGAGTTCATGATGGAATATTAAATATACATGCAAGGTACTAAGTCCTGCATAGATCACTGTAACTATATACCAAGAACAAAGAGGGTTAAAGAACATTTATGGTGCTAAGCAAAGCATTTGCTAAGTTGAGTTTTGCCCCATTTTATGACCTTTCCTGCCCCCGTTAAGTGAGTCGCTGCAGTTGTTAAGTTAGGAATGCGGTCATTAAGCGAATCCAGCTTCCCCATTGAATTTGCTTGTCAGAAAGTCACCCAAAAATGATCACGTGACCCCGGGACACCGCGACCCTCGTAAATATGAGTCAGGTGCCAAGCGTCTGAATTTTGACCATGGGGGATCCCCTTCCCACCTGGAGTCCTTCAGAGACTCTGGACTACAACTCCCAGTCAACTCCCCAAAGCCAGCTGAGAATCAGGTTGGTGTAGTGGTTAAGATACTGGCCTAGAAACCAGGATACTAGAAGTTCTAGTTGTACGGCATCCAGAAAGTATCCAGGATATCAATCACTCCGAGACATAGTCTCTCCAATTTATTTATTAGAAACAGATCTGGTACATCTAAGGCATTTTCCAAAGTGAAAGGATTTTCACGCGCTACACAGAATCCACCTTTTCCTCCTCCCACTTCTACACTTCATAAATCAGGAGAACCAATTAACTGCAACTGGAATTTCTTAGTAGGACATACAGAATGACCTTGAAGTTGTCAACTCCTCCACCCCCCTTCCCATTATGTTGGCAGCTGAATTTCAAAGCTGACACTAGTCCCACCTTAGGCATGAAAGCCAGCTGGGTGTCTTTGGGCCAATCACCAGGAGACGGGGAGTTCTAGTCCCACCTTAGGCATGAAAGCCAGCTGGGTGACCTTGGGCCAATCACCAGGAGACGGGGAGTTCTAGTCCCGCCTTCAGCATGAAAGCCAGTTGGGTGACTTTGGGCCAATCATCAGAAGATGGTCAGTTTTAGTCCCGCCTTAGGCATGAAAGCCAGCTGGGTGTCTTTGGGCCAATCACCAGGAGATGGTCAGTTTTAGTCCCACCTTAGGCATGAAAGCCAGCTGGGTGTCTTTGGGCCAATCACCAGGAGATGATGAGTTCTAGTCCCGCCTTAGGCATGAAAGCCAGCTGGGTGTCTTTGGGCCAGTCACCAGATGGTGAGTTCTAATCCCGCCTTTGGCATAACAACTAGGTAATTCAGGCCAATCACCAGGAGATGGAGAGTTCTAGTCCCACCTTAGGCATGAAAGCCAGTTGGGTGACTTTGGGCCACTCCCTCTCTCTGAGCCCAACCCACCTCACAGGGTTGTTGTTGTCACAACAAGCATTACAAATGTACGCCCTACCCCCTTGAATTACTGATGGAATAATAATAATAATAAATCTAATAAATAAACAAAGTCCACCCTGACTGGGGATGATGGGAGTAGGGTGCACGGGTGCCTAGGGTGGGGGAAACGGAGCAGCCAGCCGAAAGCCTGTTTCAAATGCCAGGAAAACATTTGCAGGGGGAAGCCAAGCCTATCCAGGATTATCCAATTCTTGCTGCAGGGCGAAAAGAAAAAGACCCAAAAAAATAAAATAAAAATAAAACCCTTAATCTCAATGCAAACAGCCCTTTTCTTCCCTGCCAGATGAAGTTTAAACCTCTTCCTTGTCAACACAACAAGCCTCCGCCTTCCTTGGTCTTCTGCAGTGACTCAGACTTCAGGAATGTCTGTGTGTCTCTGTGTTTTGTGTGTGTGTGTGTGTGTGTGTGTGTGTGTTGCCGGAGGCACCCCGGCTTTAGATAAGGAGGGGAAGCTATTTTTAAAAAGTTCCGATGGCAGCGAGAAGTGCAAGCTGTATTAAAAGGGCTGCCGAGGCGCCTTTCCTCTGATGCGCCTTTATCAAAGCAGAGATGTGTCCATTGTGGACAAATACTGACTTACAGATCAACAGAGTTGGAAGGGACCTTGTAGGTCATCTAGTCCAACCCGCTGCCCAAGCAGGAGACCCTGCACCATTTCAGACAGGTGGCTGTCCAATTTCTTCCTCAAAACCTCCGGGGATGAAGCTCCAGGATAATAACAGAATAAACAGAGTTGGAAGGGACCTTGTAGGTCATCTAGTCCAACCCGCCCCCCCCAAGCAGGAGACCCTGGCCTCCACCATTTCCGACAGAGGGCAGTCCAGTCTCTTCTTGAAAGCCTCCAGGGATGAATTTCCCACAACTTCCAAAGGCAACTTCTGTTCCAAGGGTGGATTGTTCGGTCAGAAAATTCCTCCTTACCTCCAGGATTAATCTCTAACATCATTTTTACAGTGCGGTGACCAAAACTGGATGCAGTATTCTAGCTGTGGCCTTACTAAGGGTTTGCAGAGTGGTATTAGTACCTCCTCCTGACCTTGATTGTATCCAAATGTGGTTTGCTTGTCTATTTGGATCAGGAGCGTCACAATTACAGGCAGTCCTCGACTTAATGACCACAATCGAGCCCCCAAAAGGCCTGTTGTTCAGCGAGATGCTTGCAAAGTAAGTTTTGCTCTGTTTCTCAACCTTTCTTGCCCTCGTTGAACCACTACAAGTTAAGTGAGTCACCCAGTTTAGTTCATTGTCATTGCACTTCATACAACGAAATTAAATGCCATCTTCAGTGTACGTTGTAACTACAAAAAATAAAACACCAACACACATCCTTCGCACTCTATACAACTGAACTGAAAACCCCCTGATATTGCATTCATATTGCCCTATACAGTAGAATTCAACAGAGCTACTGCCCTGGGATAGAAGCTGTTTTTCAGCCTGTTTGTCCTTGTTTTTATTATTCTGTACCGGCTACCAGATGGTAATCGTTCAAAAAAAAAAGGGAGCCCAGGATGAGATGGATCTTTGAGGATGTTTTGAACTTTCTTAAGGCAGCGGGAGCTATAAAGCTCTTCCAAAGAGGGGAGAGGGCAACCCAGAATCCTCGGGGCAATGACCTTAACCCTCTGGAGTGCTGTCCTATCTGCCCCTGAGCAATTGGCAAACCATACAGAGGTGCAGTAAATTAAGATACTCTCTCTCTGGTGCAGCGGTAGAAGGTCACCAGGGGCATTTCATTCTGTTGTTGTTTCCTGAGAAGTCTCAGGTAGTCAGGGGTGGGATTCTACTGGTTCTGACCGGGTTTTATAGAACCAGTTGTTACGGTTCTGCACAGTTTGGAGAACCGGCAAATCGTGCCCCTGGCTGGCCCTGCCCTGCCCCTCCCCATCCAGTCAGTCCTTATCGCGCATGCGTGACATTGCTGACTGTGTTCTCCCCCACCCAGTCACTCTTTAAAGTATTTCTTTTTTTTCTTCCTCCCGATGATCAGCTGTTCCTATGATCAGCTGTGCCAGGATCCCCCTCACTGTCTTACTGCTTTGCCCAGGAGGAAGGAAGGAAGGAAGGAAGGAAGGAAGGAAGGAAGGAAGGAAGGAAGGAAGGAGAGGAGGAAGAAAGGAAGGAAGGAGGGGAGGGGAGGGGAGGAAGGAAGGAAGGAAGGAAGGAGAGGATGGTCAGCTGTTCCTATGATCAGCTGTGCCAGGATCCCCCTCACTGTCTTACTGCTTCGCCCAGGAGGAAGGAAGGAAGGAAGGAAGGAAAGAAGGAAGGAAGGAAAGAAGGAAGGAAGGAAGGAAGGAAGGAAGGAAGGAAGGAAGGAGAGGGAGGAGGAAGGAAGGAAGGAAGGAGGGGAGGGGAGGGGAGGAAGGAAGGAAGGAAGGAAGGAAGGAAGGAAGGAAGGAGAGGATGGTCAGCTGTTCCTATGATCAGCTGTGCCAGGATCCCCCTCACTGTCTTACTGCTTTGCCCAGGAGGAAGGAAGGAAGGAAGGAAGGAAGGAAGGAGAGGACGATCAGCTGTTCCAATGATCAGCTGTGCCAGGATCCCCTTTGCTGTCTTACTGCTTCACCCAGGAGGAAGGAAGGAAGGAAGGAAGGAAAGAAGGAGAGGAGGAAGGAAGGAGATGAAGAGGAAGGAAGGAGAAGAGGAAGGAAGGAAAGGAGGATGAAGGAAGGAGAGGAGAAAGGAAGGAGAGGAGGAAGAAAGGAAGGAGAGGAGGAGGAAGGAAGGAGAGTAGGAAGGAAGGAGAGGACGATCAGCTGTTCTGACGATCAGCTCTGCCGGGATCCCCCTCACTATCTTACTGCTTCGCCCAGGAGGAAGGAAGGAAGGAAGGAAGGAAGGAAGGAAGGAAGGAGAGGAAGATCAGCTATTCCTATGATCAGCTGTGCCAGGATCCCCCTCCGCTGACTTACTGCTGCACCCAGGAGGGTTCTCTGGAGGCAAAAAAGGGGGCCCTGGGGTGGGGGAGGGTGCTGCATGCCTCCCCGTGCTCCATTTTTTGCCTTCCTAGACCCCAGGGAAGCCTCCTGGGAGCAAAAACGCCCCCCGGGAGGCTTCCCTGAGGCCCAAGAGGCAAAAAAGGGGGGGTTGATGAAAAAAAGCCACGCCCGCCCAGTCACATGGCCACACCCACCTAGCCACACCCACAGAATCAGTTGTTTAAAAATTTGAATCCCGCCCCTGATAACACCCAGAAACTTCAAACTGGCCACTTGCTCCGCTCGGTCTCCATGGATAAGCAAGGGCTGTTGTTAAACGAAGCGGGCTTTCTTTCTCTTGACTTTGCTCACCGGAAGGTCACAAAATGGGACCATAGTGACCCTGGGACACTACTGCATCTGTGATATCTACAAACCGGTTGCCAAGCATCCAAGTTTCCATTACGCGACCGCAGGGATGCTATGGCGGTTGTTAAGTGTGCATCACAGAGCATTAACTTTGCATTACAGAGTGTCATAAATCCCCATGCATCACAATGCATGAATTGTTGAGCATAACAGACTCCTGTGTAAGACAGTGCATTTACTCTTGTCCATCCCTGAGCACCCTTAAGTCCTGCGCACGAGAGCGCATCAACTGTGTTGCATCGCAGAGCATTGCTAAATCCTCATGCACCCCTGGGCATCTTTCCTTCGTGTGCATCACAGAGCATTATTAATTCCTGTGTATCACAAAGTCCGGCTACCTTTTGTGCATCACAGGAGCATTTGTTAGTTCCGGAGCATCGCAGAACATCATTAATTCCCGTGCATCGCAGAGCATAGCAATAGCAGCAGCACTTAGACTTATATACTGCTTTATGGTGCTTTACAACCCCTGTCTAAGCAGTTTACAGAGTCAGCCTCTGGCCCACAACTCTGTATCCTCATTGTACCGACCTCGGAAGGATGGAAGGCTGAGTCAACCCTGAGTTAACCAGGTTAAGCATTTTTCCAGCCTACTGCTCCCCCAAAGATGTTGAATCTTTGTCTGTCTGTCTGTCTGTCTGTCTGTCTGTCTGTCTGTCTCTCTCTGCAATGCATTCTACACGCACGTTTCTGCAGGAAGAAGCCTACAGATCTGTACCATCTTCCTTCAAATCTTTGGGGTTGTAAACAGATCCCAAGATGCCAGCCTCTAAGTGGAAACATCTGGAGCGGAGCTGGATTCTGGTAGCAAGAGAATTGCCATCAGAATGTTTAATGCCGGCTCCATCTGCCCATCACAAGTTGTCACTTTTCGAATCTGTTTTAATTAAGACACGCAGACGACGTGCCGCGATATGGGAGAGGTTGCTGACAAATTTCCCGTGTCAAAACTATTTCCTCTAATTACCTAAGCAGTAGAAATAAATCATTAATTAGTTTAGTTTAGTTTACTTTATTGTCATTGCACCTCGTACAACGAAATCAAACACCATCTTCAGTGAACATCATGACCATGAAAATAAACACAAACACACATCCTTCACACTCCACACATTGAATTGAAAACCCCTGATATTGCATTAATATTGCACTATACAGTAGAATTCAATAGAATTCCTGCCCTGGGATAGAAGCTGTTCTTCAGCCTATTTGTCCTTGTTTTTATTATTCTGTACCGGCTACCAGATGGTAATCGTTCAAAAAAAAAAGGGTGCCCAGGATGAGATGGATCTTTAAGGATGTTTTGAATTCCCTTAAGGCAGTGGGAGCTATAAAGCTCTTCCAAAGAGGGGAGAGGGCAACCCATGATCCTCTGGGCAATGACGTTAACCCTCTGGAGGGCTGTCCTATCTGCCCCTGTGCAATTGGCAAACCATACAGAGGTGAAGTAAGTTAAGATACTCTCTCTCTGGTGTAGCGGTAGAAGGTCACCAGGAGTATTTCATTCCATTGTTGTTTCCTGAGAAGTCTCAGGTAGTATCATCTCTGCTGGGCCCTTTTGACCAGGGCTGCAATGTGGGCCCCCCAGGTCAGGTCCTCTTTTAGGGTAACACCCAGAAACTTCAAACTGGCCACTTGCTCCCCTCGGTCTCCATTGATAAGCAAGGGCTGGATTTCTGATCTGTTCCTTCTATATAGTCCACTATAAGCTCCTTGGTCTTATTGGTGTTGAGGACCAGGTGATGGTCTCCACACCATGAAAGCAACCGTTGGTCCACCTCATCTCGGTAGGCAGACTCATTAAATTAAAGACAATTAAAGCTTTGGTTGCCCAATGAGTATGTATTAAGATACCACAACAATAAGAATACAGGTAGTCCTCGACTTACAACCATGATTGAGGACGAAGGTGGTGTTGCCAAGTGAGACATTTGTTACGGGAGTTTTACCCCGACTTTTCTTGACACAGGTCCTAAGGGAATCCCGGAGGTTGTTAAGTGAGGAACACGGTCGTTAAGTGAATTTGGCTTCCTCCGTTGACTTTGCTAATGTGAAGGTAGCAAAGGGGTAATCAGATGATCCCGGGACGCTACAACCATCATAAATATGAGTCGGTTGTCAAGTGTCCGAATTTTGATCACATGACCTCAGAGGTGCTACGACACAGGTGTAAGTGTGAAAAACAGTCATAAGTCACTTTTTTCAGTGCCGTTGTAACTTTGAACAGTCATTAAACGAACTGTTGTAAGTCAGAGACTGCCTGTGGTTGTAGCTGCCATTTTGACTTTTTTGGACAAAAGAGAGAGAGAGAGAAATGATAGACAGACAGACAGACAGATAGACAGACAGACAAACAGACAGATAATTATAGATGATAGATAAATTATAGATAGACATAGTGAGAGAGAAAGATTGGCAGACAGAGATAGAAATAGATATTATTATTATTATTATTATTATTATTATTATTATTATTTATTAGACTTGTATGCCTTCCTCTCTCCCCAAGGACTCAGGGCGGCTCACAGAATAAAATACAATACAATAAATTAACTAAAAAATAATTAAACAGTACAAGCCTAATATTAAACATTAAAACTATTAAAACTATTAAGATAGATAGATAGATAGATAGATAGATAGATAGATAGTAGATAGATGATAGATAGAGATAGATACAGACAGATAGACAGATTAGATAGACAGATAGATTAGATAGATAGATAGATAGATAGATAGATAGATAGATATAGATAGATGATAGAGATAGATACAGACAGATAGACAGATTAGATAGACAGATAGATGATAGATAGATAGACAGATAGAGAGATAGATAGATAGAGATAGATAGATAGATAGATAGATAGATAGATAGATAGATAGATAGACAGACAGACAGACAGACAGATAAGAGATTTATGGGTGGATGGATGTATAGATGGAGAAATAGGCAGACATATGGATGGATGGAGAGATAGATACATACATAAATAGATAGATAGATAGACAGACAGACAGACCCAGATATGATAATCCCCTAACAGGATTTGTGAATCTATTTTGGGATCCTTAGTATTCTGAGCTTGGTTGTTTTCTTGCAATCAAACTCCGAGAGCACCAAGGATTCCTCACTTCAACCCTGAGCTACAAATATTCCCCTTTCTTGAATCTATTTCGTTTTGAATCCAGCAAAACAAAGAGAGGCAAGGGAAAAATAGGATTAATATGCCGCCTCCCCTTGCTTGTCAGATGCCACATTATACTCTCTTCTCCGCAAACGGAACAAAAAAAAAATACAAAAGGAATTATTGGAACAGAGCTGCAAAAAAAAAAATCACTTTCCTCCTAATTTGCTTTTTCAATTTATTAAGTGTCTGACAAGAGCTCTCTGGGCGATATTCAAAGTTAAAACAAATTAAATCCTCAATTGCTGTAACTAGAAAAGAGAAACAAATGGCTTTAAATGAGAGATCCAGAAACAGGACGATCCGTCCAAAAGATGTCAAAAGAAAAACATTCCCAGAGGTAAAACGACAACACTAAAATCACTGCAAAGTCCTAAAAATGCAAAAATGAAATTCAACGTGGCAACAGGAACCGTGATGACCCAGGGTGGGATACAAAATAAACACAGTTACAAAAAACAGGTAAATCCCCTCTTATTCCTTCACTTTGCTTCCAAGCTCCAAATATTCTTGACAGAAGACAAAAAACTCCCACACAAGCAGTTACAAGAAGGAGGAAATGCCGTTTAAATTATAAAGAGTAAAAGACAACACAAACCATGCAAGATAAGGGCTGGAGGACGTCCATAGATATCAGGACACACACTGGGAAGGATGCCAAACTCAGAGAGGAACCATAAACTAGAGATATTTCCATGCTTTGTTTCCAGCACTCGCCCATACGCATGTCTGTCCTCTTATTCAGTTGTCACATCTGCAGCCCATGAAGAGGATCAAGGCCCTCTCCTCCTGAGTAGACCACATCTGTCCCTTATCCTCTCCTCCCTGTGTACCTGAGGATGGATAGGGGATGGGCCTGGGTCCTCCTCTGACTGCTCAGCCGGCCTTTGCCCTTCCCCAGCCTCCTCCACAACCTCTGGAGCCACACTTCCACTCCCTGTTGGCTGTTTCTCCTCTCCCTCAGAGTCAGTCTCCACCAGGGGCATGACAGGAACATCTCTACAGATAGTCCTCAACTTACGATCACAATCGACACCCAAAAGGCTCTTGTCTCCTGCTACGATTTTGCAAGAATTGTCTTTAGCGAGATTTATTGCAAAATTTGGGCGGAATTACCCGCAGATAAACTACTTCCCATGTCAACTCGAAGAAACCTGAAGGAGCAGTACAACAATTAAAACCAGAAGTACATTCCAGGCTTATTTTACAAAGATTGAAGCCTAAGCTACCGGATCTTCTGCCCACGAAAATCCTTCATTGGAGAATGTGATTGATGACACCCAATCTGTGCTTCGTTGGAGAATCTGATTTATGACACACCCAGGGGGGGAAACAGGGTCACAGGTGACCATAAATTACGTGTGGCAGAGTTGGCTTCATATGGGTCAATGCCAACATGTTGCTCTTAATAAATCTTTTGGATTCTTTTGAAGTTTGGCTTGAGGATTTAATGAGGGCAATCGCCGGAACCTTGATAGCCCATTTGTATGCAATACACAGTCCTCGACTTACAACCTTAACTGAGTCCCAAATTTCTGTCGCTAAGCGAGACAGTTATGAAGTGAATTCTGCCACATTTTATGACTTTTTCAGTGCCGTTGTAACTTCAAACGGTCACTAAGTGAACTATTGTAAGAACTACCTATATGGCTCCAATAGGGTGGAGACTTTCTGATTTCCTTTTTAACAACCTTGAGAATGTAGATCTCTTTGCTGATCCTAGGATCTTTGCCGCTGACACTTTGCATAATGATCCCCTGAATCTATCAATCTGGACCCAACCATCATAGATGCCTTAATCTGGATTTCTGCTCTGAGAAGAGGCTGGACTTCATGACCTCTACAGACCTTTCTGGCTTCTATCAATTATCAAAACTTCTAGCTTTCTAAAAAGGTCCATGAGAGAGTGCAACTTTTTCTGCAAAAGTCCACCAGTTCAAATCCCAGGATTCTCCAGCTTGGAAACTCAAAATCCAGATCTGGAGGAGGCAATGGTTCATAAAACTTTGGAGTCTTGGACAATCACTTCATTTTTTTTCCCCCAACACTTTACATAATACCCAGGGGTGGGATTCAAATTTTTAACAACTGGTTCTGTGGGTGTGGCTTAGGTGGTGGGCGTGGCTTGGTGGTCATGTGACTGGGTGGACATGGCTTGGTGGTCATGTTATTGGCTGGGTGTGGCCAACTCAATATCACTCACATCGAGGCACGCATCTCCTCCCCTGGCCTCTCATGACTGTGGGGATGCTGCAACAGTCGTAAGTGTGAAAAAGGGTCATAAGTCACTTTTTTCAGGGCCATTGCAACTTAGAATGGTGACTCCACACAAGCAAAGTACCAGCAAAGGAGGGGGAAAAAACTCCAGACAAGTTCCTGAGACAGGAAGTCTAGTCCTGCCAAGAATGTAATAAGTGATAACGGAGAGGCAGTTTCTGTAAGCAACACCAGAATGTTTCCTTCCTGCCTTCATTACAGGATTAGGCCAGTAATTTCTTCTAACAACCGGTTCTCTGAACTGCTTAGAATGTTAACAACCGGTTCTAGAAAATAGGTGCGAACTGGTAGAATCCCACCCCTCATAATACCATTACTAATTGAACAATACTGTGACAATATATATATACATTCATACATCCTATCCAGTCTTTCGTTATACACTACTTCCATACCCTCATAACTATTATATACATTATTTACATTTTCTATTCTTATGTCTATTGTCAATCCAGATGTAACATGTTTCCCATATTGCATTGTATTCCATGTCAGCTTTCCCTTTTAGTTCCATAATTAATTCATCCATTTCCATGCACTCGAAGATTTTTTAAATTATTAAACCTTTGTGAGGTATGGCATTTTATTTCCAGTACTGGGCGTAGGAGATTCTAGCTGCTGTTATTACATGTAATTTAAGACATTTTATCTTCCTGTTATAGTTTCTTTTTATTATTCCTAAGAAGAATAGTTCCGGAACAAAATCAATTTTATTTTCAATTAACTAACCACATATGGATCACTTTCCAATATTTCTTCGCTTCGGGGCATTACCACCAAGAGTGGAAGAAGGTACCTTGTTGATGTCCACACTTCCAGCAATTTGGTTTTAGGTTTGGGTAGATCTTAGCCAATCGTGAAGGCGCCATATACCAACGATAGAACATTTTATGTTGGTTTTCCTTGTAAGCCACCGATTTTGTTATTTTATAATTGGTAGGCCAATATGAGCTGCCAAACAAGCCAACAACAATCCTAGGCTACACTAACAGAGGGAGAGAATCAAGATTACGAGAAGTGTCAATACCACTTTATAATGCCTTGGTAAGGCCACACTTGGAATACGGCATCTGGTTTTGGTCACCATATTGTAAAAAAGATGTTGAGACTCTAGAAAGACTGCAGAGAAGAGCAGCCAAGAGGATTTGTGGACTGGAGGCTAAAACATGGTTGCAGGAACTGGGTATGTCTCGTTTAATGAAAAGAAGAACCAGGGGAGACATGATAGCAGTCTTCCAGTATCTTAGGGGCTGCCCCAAAGAAGAGGGAGTCAAGCTATTCTCCAAAGCACCAGAAGGCAGGACAAGAAACAACGGGTGGAAACTCATCAAGGAGTGAAGCAACCTGAAATTACGGAGAAATTTCCTGACAGTGAGAACAATTGATCAGTGGAACAGCTTCCCTCCAGAAGTTGTGAATGCTCCAACACTGGAGGTTTGCAAGAAGAGATTGGACAACCATATTTCTGAAATAGAATAGAGTAATAGAATTGGAAGGGACCTTGTAGGTCATCTAGTCCAACCCCAAACCCAAGCAGAAGACCCTACACCATTTGTGATAGATGGCAGTCCAATCTCTTCGTGAAAGCCTCCAGGGATGAAGCTCCTTCCAAAGGCAACTTCTGTTTCATCAGTTGATGGTTCTCACTGTCAGAAAATCGCTCCTTATTTCCAGGTTGAATCTCTCCTTGTTCAGTTTCCATCTGTTATTCCTTGTCTGGCCTTCGGGTGCCTTGGAAAATAGCTTGACCCCCTTCCTCCTCTCTGGGGCAGCCCCTCAAATATTGGAAGGCTGCTCTCCTGTCTCCCCTGGTCCTTCTCTTCACTAGACTAGCCAGTCCTGTAACCGTTCATCGTATGTTTTAGTCTCCAGGCCTTTGATCATCTTAGACAGATTCAGATAAACAAAGTTGGAAGGGACCTTGTAGGTCATCTAGTCCAACCCCCCACCCAGGCCAAAGACCCTACACCATTTCTGACAGATGGCAGTCCAATCTCTTCTTGAAAGCCTCCGGGGATGAAGCTCCCACAATTTTTGAATAACAGAATGATAACAGAGTTGGAAGGGACCTTGTAGGTCATCTAGTCCAGTGGTTCTTAACCTGGGCGATATTGCCCCCCAAGGGGCGATTTTGTTTTTCAGGGGGGCGATGGAACGAAAAGGGGAGACGTGGGGGCGAAGGAATGGAAGGGGGGCGATATGGGGCGATGAAGCGAGATATATTGGGAGAGAGAGGGATATATATATATCTATATTGGTAGATAGGTAGGTAGGTAGACAAAAAGACAGACAGGTAGGTAGATAGGCAGGCAGGCAGGCAAACAGACAGACCTTTTGGATGGATGGATGGATGGATGGACGGACGGATGGATAGACAGAAAGAATGCGAGAGCGGCAGCACTTTGGGAAAATGGTGGTGGCGGCTTTTCCCAACATGCTGCCGCATTTGAGGCGCCGGTCCAGGTGCGGTACAACAGTCAATGGGTGAACCAGCAGGGCCGGGCGGTGCCTTGAACGCCCCCCTGCCGCCTCTTAGCGTCCCCAAGGAGGCCAGCAGAGGGGTGCTAAGAGGCGGCAGGGGGGCGTTCGAGGTGCCGGCCGGCCCTGCTGGTTCACCCATTGACTAGCACTGCTCCAGAGCCGGCGCCTCCAATACGGAAACAGTGGCACGTTACGTGCTGCTGCGGCCGCGTTTGATGCGCCGTCCCCCTGCTGCCTCTTAGCGCCCCTCTGCAGGCCCCCTTGGGGATGCTAAGAGGCAGCAGGGGGGCATTCAAGGCATCAGCTCTGCAGGCTCACCCATTGACTGTAGCACCGCTCCGGAGCTGGCGCCAAAATGGGTGAAACTGCAGGGCCGGCCGGCGCCTCAAACGCCCCCCTGCCGCCTCTTAGCGCCCCTCCGCTGGCCCCCTTGGCCTTGGGGACGCTAAGAGGCGGCAGAGGGCGGTTATGTTGAGGGAGGGGGGCGATGACAGCTTCCTCAATGGCTCAAGGGGGCAATTCTTTCAAAAAGGTTAAGAACCACTGATCTAGCCCAACCCTCCCTCCTCCCAAGCAGGAGATCCTAAACCATTTCCGACCGATGGCAGTCCAGTCTCTTCTCGAAAGCCTCCAAGGATGAAGCTCCCACAACTTCCGGAGGCAACTTCTGTTCCATTTGGTTCTCCCTGTCAGGAAATTCCTTCTTATTTCTAGGTTGAATCTCTCCTTGTTCAGTTTCCATCTGTTATTCCATGTCTGAGTAGCGGGTTGGACTAGAAGACCTCCAAGGTCCCTTCCAACTCAGTTGTTCTGTTAAAACCAACCAGGAGACTAACTCTCCCGTTTCTGGGTCTGCTTGCAGGCCGATGCAGGGTGTTACCTACCTGTTGAAGGGTTCCAGGCCTTTTTGGGGAATCTATTATCACTGAAATCGGGGTGGATTCCATTTTTCATTACGCCCATTTTAATGAACGGGGACCTGATGTGTTTTTATTTGCAGTTTAGGGCGTGTTGTTGTCGTCGCCGTTCCCTCCTTGTTTCGGTCCTCTTTCGGCAAGGAACTGCCTCGGGGCCTCCCATTTTGACAAGCTCAAATTGTGTTTGTTTCGGCGGGTGCCTCGTTTTGAACTGAGGCTCACCGACTCGACGCTCGAGGTGTGCGTTTCGAGCATGCATCGGCCTGCAAGCAGACCCCAAAACAGTTCTGTTGTTTAACAGAACAACTGAGTTGGAAGGGACCTTGGAGGGCTTCTAGTCCAACCCGCTACTCAGGCAGGAAACCCCATGCCAGACATGGAATAACAGATGGAAACTGATCCAGGAGAGATTCAACCTGGAAATAAGGAGGAATTTCCTGACAGGGAGAACCATCAACCAAAGGAACAGAAGTTGCCCTCAGAAATTGTGGGAGCTTCATCCCTGGAGGCTTTCGAGAAGAGACTGGGCTGCCCTCTGTCAGAAATGGTGTAGGGTTTCCTGCTTGGGCGGGGGGTTGGACTAGATGACCCACAAGGTCCCTTCCAACTCTGTTAATCTGTTAAAAGGTGCTTGCCTTACCACCAGAAGACGACTAACGGCAGCATTCAGGACAACGTTTCCTTGGAGAAGATTTAGCAAGGCCACACCTGGAATCCTGCCTCCAGTTTTGGTCACCCCATTTCAAAAAAGACTTTGGAAAAAGTGCAAAGAAGAGCAACTAAGATGATTTTAAAGGCCTGGAGGCGAAAACATACACAGAACAGTTGCAGGATTTGGGTGTGGCTAGTCTGGAGAAAAGAAGGGCTAGGAGGGACAGGAGAGCAGCCTTCCAGTATCTGAGGGGCTGCCCCAAAGAAGAGACTGGGCTGCCATCTGTCAGAAATGGTATAAGGTCTCCTGCTTGGGTGGGGGGTTGGACTAGATGACCTACAAGGTCCCTTCCAACTTTGTTAATCTGAATCTGTCTAAGATGATCAAACGCCTGGAGGCTAAAACATACGATGAACGGTTGCAGGAACTGGGCCTGGCTGGTCTAGTGAAGAGAAGGACCAGGGGAGACAGGAGAGCATCTTCCAATATTTGAGGGGCTGCCCCAGAGAGGAGGAAGGGGTCAAGCTATTCTCCAAGGCACCTGTAAGCCAGACAAGGAAGAATGGATGGAAACTGAACAAGGAGAGAGATTCAACCTGGAAATAAGGAGAAACTTTCTGACAGTGAGAACAATCAACCAATGGAACAGAAGTTGCCTTCAGAAGTTGTGGGAGCTTCATCCCTGGAGGCTTTCAAGAAGAGACTGGACTCCCGTCTGTCAGAAATGGTGTAGGGTCTCCTGCTTGGGAAGGGGGTTGGACTAGATGATCCACAAGGTCCCTTCCAACTCTGTTAATCTGAATCTATCTAAGATGATGAAAGGTCTGGAGACTAAAAGGTACGATGAACGGTTGCAGGAACTGGGCATGGCTAGTCTAGGGAAGAGAAGGACCAGGGGAGACAGGACAGCAGCCTTCCAATATTTGAGGGGCTGCCACAGAGAGGAGGAAGGGGTCCAGCTATTTTCTAAAGCACCTGAAGGCCAGGCAAGAAATAACAGATGGAAACAGATGAGTTGGACTAGATGACCTCCAAGGTCCCTTCCAACTCTATTACTCTGGAACCATTCAACAGGTAGGTAACACCCTGCATTAGTGCTGTTCAGAGGTAGCCCTTGACTTACAACTGCTCATTTAGTGGCCGAAATTATTAACAGTACTGAAAAGAGCGACTTACGATGTTTTTTTTGGACACTCAGCACCGTTGCAGCGTCCCTACGGTCACATTATCAAAAGCAACTGGCATGTACTTACGACAGTTGCCGTGTTCCTGGAGGGTCACGTGGTTGACAGATTTGCTTCACTGACTGCCCAGTGATTCACTTAACAACCGTGGCCAGAAAGGGCGTAAAATGGGGCAGGAGCTCCCATTATGAGTGTCTCACTTAGCAGGGGAAATTCTGCGCTCGATTGTGGCCATAAGTTGAGGAGTTAGCGGTAGCGAGCTCCACTTCTAAGAGGAGTAGCTTCCTAGGACAAACATTTACACCCAGACTACAAACACTATTTAGTTTACTTTAGTTTTACTTTATTGTCATTGCACTCGTACAACGAAATCAAACACCATCTCCAGTGCACATCGTGACCATGAAAATAAACACACATCCTTCACACTCCACACATTGAATTGAAAACCCCTGCTATTGTATTCATATTGCACTATACAGTAGAATTCAACAGAGCTACTGCCCTGGGATAGAAGCTGTTTTTCAGCCTGTTTGTCCTTGTTTTTATTATCCTGTACCGTCTGCCAGATGGTAATAGTTCAAAAAAAGGGTTCCCAGGATGAGATGGATCTTTGAGAATGTTTTGAACTCCCTTAAGGCAGCGGGAGCTCTAAAGCTCTTCCAAAGAGGGGAGAGGGCAACCCATGATCCTCTGAGGGGCAATGACTTTAACCCTCTGGAGCGCTGTCCTATCGGCCCCCGTGCAACTGGCAAACCAGACACAGGTGCAGTATGTTAAAATGCTTTCTATGGTGCAGAGGTAGAAGGTCACCATGAGTATTTCATTCAGTTGTTGTTTCCTGAGAAGCCTCAGGTAGTCTAATCTCTGCTGGGCCCTTTTGACCAGGACTGCAATGTGAGCCCCCCAGGTCAGGTCCTCTTTTAGGGTAACACCCAGAAACTTAAAACTGGCCACTTGCTCTCTTCGGTCTCCCTTGATAAGCAAGGGCTGGATTTCTGATCTGTTCCTTCTATATAGTCCACTATCAGCTCCTTGGTCTTATTGGTGTTGAGGACCGAGTTATTGTCTCCACACCACGAAAGCAACCATTGGTCCACCTCATTTCGATAGGCAAACTCATCCCCCCCGGAGATGAGTCCCACCACTGTTGTATCATCTGCAAATTTAGCAATAGTATTACTAGCGTGAGTGGGAATGCAGTCATGCACATAAAGAGTATAGAGTAAGGGACTCAACACGCAACCCTGTGGTGTACCAGAGTTAAGAATAAGGGCTGAAGAGGTATGATTACCTAATGTGACCCTCTGTGAGCGGCCAGACGGGAAATCCATAATCCAAAGGCAGATTGAATAAGAAAAGCCAAGGTCCAGAAGTTTAGACAGTAGTCCCGTGATGGCGAACCTATGGCACGCGTGCCACAGGTGGCACACAGAGCCATTTGTGCCGGCACGCGAGCTGCAGGCAAACTTACCTCACTGCGCATGTGCGTGCCTCAGCTGATTTTCGACCGGTTTGAGGCCTTTTTTGGACTCCCAGAGGTTTGAGGAAGGCTTCTGCAGACTTTTCAGGCCAAAAACTAGGCCCGTTTCATCACTTTCTGTTTTTCTGTTTGGAAATACCGGAAGTGACAAAACGGGCCTAGTTTTCGGCCTGAGAAGCCTGCAGAAGCCTGCAGAAGCCTTCATGAAGCCTCTGAGAGGCCGAAAAAGGCCTCAAACTGGCCGAAAATCAGCTGTGAAGTGCAGTGCAAGTAAGGGGGCGGCAGAGAGTGGGTGGGTGGGTGGGGATTGCGCGCACATGTGTAGGGGGCGTAGGGGAGAGCGCATTGCCTTCTGGGTGCTGGCAGTGCAAGCGTGCAAGCACACGCCCAATTTTTGGCACAGGAGCAACTCTATGTTATTTGTGGGAAATACAGCTAGGAAAAAAAGAGATCCTATACAGGAAGTCCTCGACTTACGACAGTTCATTTAGTGACCACCCGAACCTACAACAGCACTGAAAAGAGTGACTTATGATCGTTTTTCACACTTACGGCCATTGCAGCATCCCAATGGTGATTTAAAGTCAGGTGCTTGGCAACTGACTCATATTTACGACGGTCGCAGTCCCCCAGGGGTCATGTGCCCCCCCCCTTTTGTGACCTTCTGACGAGCGAAGACAAAATGGGGAAGCCAGATTCACTTAACGACCGTGTCACTAATTGAACAACGGAAGTGATTCACTGACCAAATGTGGCAAGAAAAGTCGTAAAATGGGACACTTAACAGTTTTTTCACTTAACGGCATAAATTTTGGGCTCAATTGTGGTCATAAGTTGAGGACCACCTGTATATTAATCAGTGGGTGATATGACCCTTACATTTTATTAACCTGGATTTGCTGGAAAACTCGTTGAGAAAAGAAAAATGTTTTTAAAACGTTCTTTTATCCTGGAAATTTTACCTTTAAAAAGTGCATAAATTTATATTAAAGCTCTGTGTGTGCCAACCGAGGAAGGAGTTGAGTTCTTCCATAGAAACAACAACGAAAGGACAGCACAAATTAATATCCCAACTCCTGAAACACAAGCCTCTTTCTGGATTGGATTCGTATCGATTTTTCGCACCTTAGGAGTACCGAGTGCCCCTTAAAACAACATTGCCAATTTATTTTTGCTGGAGCAAAAAGTCATAAGTGGTGGAATTGACTGATTCTGGAGAGGTGGCAAAATGCCTTCACAGGACCAGGTGGAAATTACTTTTAAAAAAACGAGAATATTTCTCTGCAAAAGGGTTGCTAAGCAATCACAATTATCTATTTTGTCAGCATCGGCAAAGTCAACAAACAGCTTTAGAACAACAAGAACGAAAAGATGCGAAATTGGCAACCTGCTTTTGTGTTCCCTTCAAACCTCCCTCTTTGTGAATTGTTTTCTGGGTTTTATTTGGTTTAAAAAGATCATGCTCCAGTTATTTTGGCAGAAAGGCAGTGGGGTGTGTGTGTGTGTGTGAATTTAAGGATCTGAAATGATCAGAAAAACACAATTTCTCCAGAAATGGATGGACTACATACTCCATCTTCTTTTCAGCAATGGCTTTGCTGCCCAGGGTTCATGGATATTGGAGTGCAACATCTGGATAGCTGCAGCCCTGCTGGAAAACAGCCAAAAATTTAATGCAGATTAAAAAGAAAAAAGAAAATTGCAGGACTTGGAAATGAAAGCCGTGAAGATCCTATCAGCTCCTTCGAATACAAATATTTATTTCTTCCCCTCTCGATGGTTCTCCCAAACCTCCTAAACTAGAGCAACATTTCTCAACCTTGGCCACTTGAAGATAGGTGGACTTCAACTCCCAGAAAATGACTTAAATGAGGGAATAAAGGGGAACTTACCAAAATTTACAAAAGCTTACAAAACTTACAAAAGTAGGGGGCATGCATAAGCTCATCAACGTGCCTACCGTCCCTGTCCTATTGTTTCTTTTTTTTCTCCTTATTCGTATCCATTTCATGTATTCATAAACATGTTTATACTTGTTATCTAATAATCGCTTGACAAAATAAAATAAATTAAAAATAAATTTGCAGATGATACTAAGCTGGCAGGAATAGCTAACACCCAAGATAGCTCAAGATCCAGATGGATCTTGACAGATTTGAACACTGGGCCATATTTAACAAAACGAAATTCAATGTAGAGAAAAGTAAAGTCTTGCACTCAGGCAAGAACAACCCAAAGGACCCATATAGACTGGGTGAAACCAGGCTCAATAGCAGGAACTGGGAGGGGGATCTTGGAGTCTTAGTGGACAACCAGCTAAATAGGAGCCAGCCGTGTGCAGCAGCAGCCAAAAAGCCCATGCAATACTAGGTTGCATTAACAGAGGGATACAATTGAGATCAAGGGAGGTACTAATATCACTCTATAAAGCCTTAGTAAGACCACACCTAGAATACTGCATCCAGTTTTGGTCACCACACTATAAAAAAGATGTTGAGACTGTAGAAATAGTACACAGAAGAGCAACCAGGATGATTAGGGGATGATTGGAGGCTGTATGATGAACGGTTGCAGGAACTGGGCCTGGCTAATCTAGTAATCAATATTTGAGTGAAGAGAAGGACCAGGGGAGACAGGATTGCAGTTTTCCAATATTTGAGGGGCTGCCCCAGAGAGGAGGAAGGGGGTCAAGCTATACTCCAAGGCACCCGAAGGCCAGACAAGGAATAAAGGATGGAAGCTGAACAAGGAGAGATTCAACCTAGAAATAGGGAGAAACTTTCTGACAATGAGAACAATCAACCCATGGAACAGAAGTTGCCTTCTGGAGGAGCTTCATCACTGGAGGCTTTCAAAAAGAGACTGGACTCCCATCTGTCAGAAATGGTGTAGGGTCTCCTGCTTGGGTGGGGGGTTGGACTAGATGACCTGCAAGGTCCCTTCCAACTTTGATTATCTGTTATCTGTAGAATTCCCCAGCCAGCATGGGGAATCCTGGGAGTTGAAGTCCACCCATTTTATTTATTTTATTTTATTTTATTTTAAATTTTTTATTTATTTATCATAAATTTAAAACACACAAACAAACGAACACAGATATATATATATATACATATATAAATTTTACAACATATTTTGAGCAGTGGTTGAAATCTTTGTCCTTTTCTTTAACGCGATCTACCTTGTTAAAATAACTCCGTTCTTTTAACATTTTAGTTTCTCTATATCACTTAATATTAATTACACATCTAACTCTCCTTTGACTTGTCGAAATATCAATTATTACATTTTCTTGATGCACTCATACCAAATATTCCATATTTCATAATATTCACTATCTTGTTTATTTTTTAACCACTTAGTTAGGCTATCCATTTCAGCACATTCATGAATTTTTTAATTACCATATCATCTGAAGGGTGAAGTCCACCCATTTTAAATTGTCATGATTCAGAAACATTTGTCGTACATTAGGGTTTAGCCAGGAAAAACACACCAAAACCTTAAAATGCAGACAGCGTGATGAAACAGGCTTTTATTTTTAACTTTTGGAAATGAACAGGCGGGGCGAAAGTTCTAATTAAAACACCACTCTCTAATATGGGCCAAAGGATGGGCGTTTCTTTGGCTGGCTGCCAAATACATTACTAAGACATAATTTCTCAAGCTTTTGGATGGGTTGCGGCGATGGCGTTTCTTTGGCTGGCTGCCAAATACATTACTTAAGACATAATTTCTCAAGCTTTTGGTTGGGTTGATCTTACGCCGGCTTGAGCTCAACCCGTTGCCCAAATCAAGAATTGCAGTATGTAAACCCAGGGGTTACCGCTTAATACCTCTCTTTTTCAAGCTGGAGCAATGGAAGCCAGGTGGACTTCAACTCCCACAATCCCCCAGCCAGCCATGGTGGCTCAATCGACAATGAATTGGGAAAGGTGTGAACCCTGCACAATTCCAATTTTGCACACCGATGTTGTGGTTCGCCGGTAGCCGGTGCAAACGGCCGCAGAGTCGGACAGTGGGGAAGAATGGGAACCAGTCCGGGACTCTGGGGAGGACTCGGACGAGGGTCCTGTGTCCGATGCAGAGATGGGGCCAGGACCATCTGGGAGTGGGGTGCTGACTCCGGAGCCTCCAGAGCCTGTTCCCAGTGCGGTTGTGGGCAGAGCTGCTAGAAGGCGAGAGCAGCTGAAACAAAAGGGGTGACTCGGGAGTAAGGCTGGGAGGTGATTGCCCTTCCCATAAGGGATAAAAGTCAGACCTCAATGACGAACTCTTTGCAGGAAGCAAAGTAGTTCGATAGATTCCGAGTGATCCTGGAAGCTCTGTGTAGTTTGGTTGGTTTTTTCTTGACCTTCAGCTGGTTTCTTTTATAGTTAATTGGAGACTTCTGTTTTTGGCAGCACTCCACAGCACTGAAAGGTGTGTGCTTATCTTGGGGAACTGTTTAAGATTAGTTCTGGCTGGGAATGAAAACAATTGCCAGCATTGCAATACAATAGGTTTTGCTTTTAAAACAAGTTTGTGATTAATTACGCTTGACGAAGCCTGGGTCAGATCAACCAACTCAACTGCATCACAATGCTATGTTGATCCTTCTTTATACATACAAATCCTACAAGATACAGGTTGTCCTCCACTTATGACCACAACTGAGCCCCAAATTTCCATTGCTAAGTGAAACAGTTAACTGAATTTTAACCCATTTTACAATCTTTCTTGCCATGTGGTTAAGTGAATCACTGCAGGTTTTAAGTTGGTAACCCGGTTGTTAAGCGAATAGGGCTTCCCCATTGAAATTGCTCATCAGAAGGTCGCTGTTGAAGGTTTGTGTTGTACAGGTCACCTTCAAGAGTGAGGGGAGCTGAATGTCAACTAAAAAATACTTCTTTGGTCTTTTTGTTGCCAGCAGAAAGGGAGTGGGGAAAGGAGGGCATTCCTTAAATGCTTCAGATAATTGCTAGGCAGCCGAAGCTGTTGGTGTGCAAGATTATTACTGGAGAGCCTGATTGATGACTCTTGGCTATGGATGTGTCCCATTGGAGAATAGACATCCGGGGGGTGAACACCAGGATCAAGGGGAAATGAATGATGTGTCTTAGAGTCGGCTGCACCTGGGAACGCCGATATGGTCACCCTAATAAATTGTTTTCTTTTTACTCTGAGAGATGCAGCTAGAGACAATTTGGATGGGTGGGGGTATTGTCCGAGCCTTGACAAAAGGGGATCATGTGACCCCAGGACACTGCACCATCATTAATACGAGTCAGATGCCAAGCAGTCTGAATTTTGATTACGTGAACACGGGACGGCTGCAACAGTGTGAAAAAATATCCTTAAGTAAAAAAAGTCCTTTAAGTGGGAATGTAAAAATAAGTCCCCTCGTAACTCGGTCACCACACTGTCACTTAACACAAACCCTCCAAGTGTCACACATTCCAATTAGCAGCTAATTTGTGGGTCTAAAATCCAAGGAGATATATATATATATATACATATACATATACATACACATACACACACACACACACACACACATATATATATTATAAATATATATATATATTCCAAATTGCTGATTGGGAACTTTAGCACTTAAAATAGCCCTGATTGCAGAGGGTTCTTCGGTCCCCACCGACGTGGTTAATTAAATCTTCGAAACTGCCGACGGATGCAGAATTTGCAGAGGGAACAAGGAATTTCCATAAAATATGCACAGAGACGAACAACTCAGCTCGCTGTACAAATGGTCAGAAATTATAATTTCCACAAAAACTCTAGGGCCCGACTAGTAAGATGAGATAACCTTTATTGTCACTTTTTCTGTGAAGACTGGCACACACATTAAAAATGAAATTCTGATGTTCTTTTGGGAGCGAAGATCAGAATTTGATTCTTAATTGTGCCTATAAACGCACACAAACACACACACGTGTGTGTGCATGTGTATATGTGTATCTGTATATATAAAAGCGAAATACCCCTCAGCATCATCACAAAATCTCCAGAACTGTAAAGCCTACAAACTTGAAATTTGGCCCATAAGTTCCTCTTGGCTTCTAGGTGCTCACTAAAGGTTTTAAATGACCATCAGAGCATTTAGTATTTCCTATATTATTATATATTAACACGCATCTGATGCTAACAGATGCTAAGGAGTTCTGAAAAGAAATCTCTTCCGAAGGCAAAACACAAGCAGAGGAGAGGAGAGTTTCAGTTTCACAGCAGCACCAAGCAGCTTTAGTACAGAACAGTTGAGCTAAGCCACGCCCAGGCTCCTTGCTGTCTCCTTCTTGCTCACACAGCAAATACTCTTTCAGTTTCCAAACAGCCCTCAACTCTCTCACACACTGACAGGACACTAGCCAGATGAATACGGATGGATGCTGGTAGGCAGAGGCAAAATATTTATCCCCTTATTTTCCTCCCCCAAAAGTAAGTCCGGCCACAAAGTTTCTTAGCAAAGCACGGGTATCGAGATAGATATAGATATAGAATTTCATTTTTTAAGGTGTTCCAGTATATATATGTATTTATGGATGGACACACACACACGCTCACATCTCCATACATGCACATCCATAGACATATGATATTCATTTAATAAACCTCCAGATGTTTGTGGAAGGTTTTACCAGCCTTAAGCAGGAATTTCCACGCAGGTGTTCTGGTTCTTTCTGGAACACGGAAGCTGCCCCTCCCCTGCCCTGGGCTGTGTGTTTCTTTGATACTGAATTACATGATGCACATGCATGCATTGTGTAATTTGTTCAAATTATGTAAGCTTTGGATCAAGTTGCCCTTATACCTACCGCCAAGGATGGGGTTAGAGAGTTGAAAGACTTAGCTATTCATCCATAGATTTTAATTAATAACAGCAACAACAAAAACACCTCAAAGAAAAAACTTTTATTTGGAAATTTTTCGCCCTGAGTGTCTGCTCTCTTTTTATACGAAAGCAACTTCCTTTCTTGCTAATGGTTTGCTTGTTTTTTTCCATTGCATTGTAGCTTAATCCTTCCTTGGTGCTTATATGCCACATGGTTACTCTGTGTTTCTCCAGCTTGGCAGCTTTAGGAGATGTGGACCTAAAGACAGTTGGGGAATTCTGCGAGTTGAAGTCCACACGTCTTAAAAGTTGCCACGCTTGCCCAATACATACATACATACATATATATATATATGGGCCTTGGTGGCTCAGGCTGTTAATTGCCTGCACTTAAGTTCCAGCTGCCTACAACTGCTACAGGCTCGAATCCCACCAGGCTCAAGGTTGACTCAGCCTTCCATCCTCTCGGGGTAGGTAAATTGAGGACCCAAGATTGTTGAGGTCAATAAGCTGACCTTGTAAAAAAAATGCCGCTTAGTAATAAGCAGGCATATACAATGGAAGGAAGGCTATTGCTGAGCACACTGGGTTGTATCCCAAAAATTGTAAGCCACCCTGAGTCTCCGGAGAAGGGCGGCATATAAATGTAATTAAAAAAAAAAAAAGGATATAAATTGTCTAGGTCTGATGTAGCAGACGTATGAATCCAGTCTGTTTGGCTTGCAAAGCGTGTCATTTTAATTGCTTAAGATCTCTATCTATCTATCTATCTGTCTGTCTTCTGTCTATCTCTGCCTATTATTTATTTATTTATTTATTTATTTATTTATTTATTTATTTATTTATTTATTTTATTTTGTCAAGCGATTATAAGATAACAGGTATAAGTATAAACATAGTTATGAATACATGAAATTGATACACCTAAGAAAAATAAAAAGAAACAATAGGACAGGGACGGTAGGCACATTGGTGGGCTTATGCACGCCCCCTACTGACCTCTCAGGAAAGGGGTGAGGTGGTGAGTTCTAGTCCCACCTTAGACGTGAAAGAAGGCTGGGTGACTTTGGGCCAATCACCAGGAGACGGGCCTGGCGTGAAAGCCAGTTGGGTGAGTTTGGGCCAATCACCAGGAGACAGTGAGTTCTAGTCCTACATTGGGCATGAAAGCCAGCTGAGTACCTTTGGGCCAATCACCAGAAGACGGTGAATTCTAGTCACGCCTTTGACATGAAAGCCAGTTGGCTGACTTTGGGCCAATCACCAGGAGACAGTGAGTTCTAGTCCTACATTGGGCATGATGTTTTTGGACTACTCCTTCCCTCTTAGCCCACCTCACAGGGTCGTTGTGAGGAAAACAGAAGGAAGCGGTGTATTGGCCGGTCCACCCCTTGAATTATTTGTAAAAACAATAAAGGCAGGCTGCAAATAAATAAATGAGAAGTGTGAATAAAGAGCAGCCAAGCAAGGGCCGGTCGGGGTAAGAGCTCTTTGACAGAACTCTGCTCTGAGGAAACGTCGCCTGCCCAAGAAAGGGGAATAAGCCAGGAAAGAACCAGGTCTGAAGAGAGGTTGGGCCTCTCGCGTCACCGAGCGATGGGCAAACAGGTTTTGCATTCAACTGGTGGTGAAAGACCTGAATTATGTAACAGGGGCAGCATTAACATTCCTTCTGCCTGAGAGCAATTCTTCTTCTTTTCTTTTCTCACTAATCCAACCTGTTATTATCTCTATTTGCAAGGTACTTCTCCAGGTCTTGAGGTATATGCACCACGTCCAGCCCTTTACTGCATGTCTTCTTCAGGCAGCTCCGGGAAGGGCTCATTAAAAAAATAAATGCTCTGCATTTTGCAAAAAAAAAAAAAGGAGGGGAAACACAATTTTGCCCACATGAGAACAAGGAAAGAGAGAGAGGGACTATGCACTGGGGACATTTCCACCCCACCCCAAGTAAGGCACCTCCTCAAAGCCCCTGAAGGCAGGACAAGAAGCGATGCAGGAAACCAATCAAAGAGAGAAGCAACTGTAGGAAGTGAGCACCCACCCTCCCTAGAAAAGGAAACATCCTAGGAAATATTAAAAAGGCAGAATATTTCCCTAAAAAAAGAGTAGAAACTCAGAAGCAGAAGCTCACCCCCCCACCTTTGTTAAGGGTGGGCCATTAGGCCTGGGCCAGAATATTCTGCATAACGAAGACCTCCTCCACGAGAGCTATAATAGGAATTGCCCAAAGCCCTTTCATGACATCATCACCCAGCAAGGTTCAACCAAGCCTGGCATTCAGGACAGCCTACAGAGTTGTCCCTGTATGGGAGTTTGACGACCAATCAGAATACAAGCTCAAATTCAAATCCCAACAACAGAGGGTATATAAGGGACTCTCAGCATCTCAGTCCTTCCTTCTTTTCCTTCATCTTGAAGGATGCAATCGTCCTTGTCACATCAGAGCTTCAAGCCATGTGGTCCTGCTGTCCACCATTAAGCCATCTTTCCAAACAGCCTCCATGTTTCCAGTGTCTTTCCCCCCCCCCACTTGGAACTGAACCCAGGAGGATAATTCTCCAACACAACCTAGAACTAAGAAGAAAATTCTTGACAGTGAGAACAATTAAATTAGTGGAACGAATTGCCTCCAGAAAGTGTAGATGCTGCAACACTGGAGGTTTTAAAGAAGAGATTAGAGACATTCCCCTTGTCTGAAATGGTATACGGTCTCCAGCTTGAGGAAGGGGGGGGGGTTGGACTAGAAGACCTCCGAAGGTCCCTTCCAACTCCATTATTCCATGTTCTTGAATCAGTCTTCACCTTTTCTCTCCAAAGCTCCTGAAGGCAGAATATGAAGCAATGGATGGAAACTCGTCAAGGAGAGAAGCAACCTTAGAACTAAGGAGAGATTTCCTGACAGTGAGGACAATTAACCAGTGGAACTGCTTGCCACCAGAAGCTGTGAATGCTCCATCACTGGAGGTTTTTAAGAAGAGATTGGACAATCATTTGTCTGAAATGGTATCGGGTCTTCTGCTTGAGCAGGGGGTTGGGCTAGATGACCTCCAAGGTCCCTTCCAACTCTGTTATTCTGTTAGTAAGACCCAGGAACGTCTCCTGGAAGAGTTCCAAGGGCAATTGTATATCTCAGTTGCCTTTCCAATATTTATTATTTATTTCTTTAGGAATCAGCTGCATTTCATGCCTGAGGTGGTACTAGAACTCCCCGTCTCCTGGTGATTGGCCCAAAGTCACCCCGTCGGTTTTTGTACCTAAGATACGGGACTTGAACTCACCGTCTCCTGCTTTGTAGCTCTGGTGGTGCCTTAACCAGTAGACCAAATTGGCTCTCTTGATTGTTCCCTCCTGCCTCCATTTTGACTTTTCTGCCCGTTCTCTGAAGAACCTGTGGCTCAGCCTTACTCCCCCCTCCCTCCCGAGTTGTGTACAATGTCACTCTCGCTGAAAACACACCGTGTGACTACGATGCCAAAACACAGAACTTTGCAGCAAGTGAACGCAGTCCTTGACGTACAACTGTTCATTTAACGACCATTCGAAGTTGCAAAAGCACTGAAAATAGTGACTGCCGACTGTTTTTCACACCATGGCAGCATTCCCCATGCTCACGTGGTTTACCTTCAGCTGGTTGCCAACTGACTCGTATTTATGACGGCTGTAGTGTTCAGAAGTCACTTTATTTATTGTTTGTTTGTTTGTTTGTTTCGACTTGTATGCCGCCCTATTTCCCAAAGGACTCAGGGTGGCTCACCTCATAAAAACACACAATACAAAAGTTTAAAATTATTTAAAAGTTATTAAACCCAAGCCAAACAATGTCTAAAACCCACAAAAGACACTAACATTTAAAACAACTAAAACCCACCCCCCTCAGTCCAGGCCGGCTTGTTCGAATAGCCACATCTTCAGGCCACGGCGGAAGGAGCGGAGGTCAGGGGCCAACCGGAGCTCCAGGGGCAACTGATTCCACAGGGTGGGCGCTCCCACAGAGAAGGCCCTACCCCTGGGGGTCGCCAGCCAACACTGTCTGGCCGACGGCACCCCAAGGAGGCCCTGTCTGTGTGAGCACACAGGGCGATGGGCACTCGATGCTGGCAAGAGACGTTCCCGCAAGTGCCCCGGCCCCAAGCGACCTTCTGACACGCAAAGCCACGGAGAAGAACCCATTCACTTAACAACCAGGGTGCTATTTTAACAACTGCAGGGGTTAAAGAAAAGTCGTAACAGGGGGCAAAACTCACTCAGGGGGTGGGATTCTACCGGTTTGGACCGGTTCGATAGAACCAGTTGTTACAATTCTGCGCAGTTTGGACAACTGGCAAATCGTGCCCCTGGCTGGCCCCGCACCTCCCCACCCAGTCAGTCCTTATCGCGCATGCGCAACATTGCTGACTGTGTTTTCCCCCGCCCAGTCACTCCTTAAGGTATTTCTTTTTTTCCCCACCCGACGATCAGCTGTTCCGATGATCAGCTGTTCCAACGATCATCTGTTCTGACGATCAGCTGTTCCGATGATCAGCTGTGCCCGGATTCCCCTTCACTGTCTTACTGCTTCGCCCAGGAGGCTCCCCTGAGGCCCAGGAGGCCCAAAATGGAGCATGGTGGGAAATGCTGCAAAAAAGGCCACACCCACCCATTCACATGGCCACACACCCCTAGCCACGCCCACAGAACCGGTTGTTAAGAAATTCAAATCCCAGCCCTGAACTCACTGAACACATTTTTCACTTAACCACATACATTTTGGGTCTTCATTGTGGTCAGAAGTCGAGGACTTACCTTGTGATGTTCTTGTACGCAAAGCTTCTGGTGCTTTGAGCATTCCGCCCAAAAAATGGGAGCAAAAGAGAGAAAAATATATCATTTTTCAACTGCTCTGCTCTTGCTATATCCTCTTACATAGCAAAGCCAGGAAGAGAAACTGGATATTTGAGGGTACCAATAAACGGAAAGAAGACATTTCACGGCTGGATTGTTTTCCCTTCTGCCTGGTTTGTGCTATCAAATCTTCATTTTTCTTTCTTTTTTATCAGCATCCTATATTTAATCTGCCTCCATTTTCGGGAAGTGAACGAGAGACACAAAATATTTCAAGCCGTATGTCTTTTCCAGGAAGTCCTCGACTTACAACAGTTCACTTAGTGACCATTCAAAGTTACAACGGCCCTGAAAAGAGTGACTTAGGACCATTTTTCACACTTACGACCACTGCAAGCACCCCCAGAGTCACGTGATCAAAATTCGGCCGCTTGGCAACCGACTCATATTTATGATGGTCACAGCGTCCCGGGGTCGTGTGATTCCCCTTTTGCGACCTTCTGACAAGCAAAGTCAATGGGGAAGCCAGATTCACTTAATGAATGTGTCACTAACTTAACCACTGCAGTGATTCACATAACAACGGAAAGAAAGGTCGTAAAATGGGATGAAACTCACTTAACAACAACTGTCTCGCTTAGCAACAGAAATCTTGGGCTCTATTATGGTCATAAATGAAGGATTTCCTTTTCTTGAAAAAATAAAGATTTGATGTCACATCTCTTTCAGAATACTTTATTATTATTATTTTAATTTATTTTCTATCTATCTTTCATCGATCTATTTATCTCATTTATCTATATCTATCTATCTATCTATCATCTATCTATTATTTATCATCTATTTATCCCAATCATCTGTCTGTCTGTCTGTCTGTCCGTCCGTCCGTCTGTCCGTCCATCCATCCATCCATCCATCTATCATCTATCGATCATCTATCTATCACCTATCGATCATCTATCTATCATCTATCTATTATTTATTATCTATCTATTTATCCCAATCATCCATCCATCATCTATCTATCTCTATCTATCTATCTATCTATCTATCTATCTATCTATCTATCTATCATCTATCTATCATCTATCTATCATCTATCTCATATTTATTTTATTGATTGATTTTCTATTGAATACATTTCTTAGTGCTTTATGAACATCGTGTTGTCTGCTTTAATTTAATTTGCTTAACAATACAAATTACATTCTTTAATCTCCACCCCTCTTTTCCAACAATTGCTAAAATAAATTCCATGTTTAATAATATTCTACGTCCACTTTCTGCTTAATTTTCAATGTCAATCTATCCATTTCTGCACAATTTGTTATCTTCTTAACTATTTCTTCATCTCACAGTGTATCTCCATTTTTCCCGGTATTGTGCGACAATAATCCTCGCTGTTGTTAAGAATACTTTATTAATTAAGCATCCCTCATTAACCAGCCACGATGCCAATTAGAAGGTACAGGCAACGTGATCCCCACTTTGCAACCTTCTGACCAGCAAAGTCAACAGGAAACCAGATTCACTTAATAACCGTGTTACTCACTTAACAACTGCAGCGGTTCGCTTAACAACTGTGGCAAGAAAGGTCGTAATATGGGGCAAAATTCATTTAACAAATGTCTCACTTAGCAACAGAAATTTTGGACTGAATTGTGGTCGTAAGTCAAGGCCTACCCTGTATTAAAAAAAAACCGCTGTAAAATCAGTACAGTCCTCACCTTGCAACCACAACGGCAAGGCACTTCTTAAACAAGTTGTACCCATTCTTATGACCTGTTTTTGACACGGCTGTTACAGCAAATCACTGCCATGAAGTGAATTACGCCGTCGTTAAGCGAATCCAGTTTCCCTCACTTGTCAGAAGCCGGCTGGCAAGGTTGCAAATGGCATAGGGACGCTGCTGCAGTCGTAAGTCTGAGGACCAGTCGTACCTCAACTTTTTTTCAGCACCTTGAATGGTCACTAAACAAAATGGCTGCAAGTCAAGGACCACCGTGCCCATCAACCGGGTGCAGATTGTGCAACGCAGTGGGTTAAACCATGGTTTGTGAGAAGCCAACATCAGAGGGCAGTACAAGAAAATAGAAACAATTCAATGAAAACAATTCATATAGCAACAATTCATTATTTAATGATTACTTCACAACAATGAAACAAATAATGAAATAATAACCAAGATAATCAATTAAAATATGGCTTTCAGAGAGCATATTTCTCCACACACATAAATGCACGGCCACTTATGGAGCAGAGCGGCCTACAAAGCCAATGACAACATCAATAACATGAGTGCCTGCCGGATGAGGTCAAAAGGTGGCAGCCATAGTGGAGCCATGGAAACTCCGCCTGGTTTTTGCAACTCCAACTTCGAGCTTTTTTTTTTTTTTTTGGAGCACGTTCTATGAACCTCATGATCCCAGAGATAATAAACTTCAGGCCCCATTAAGGAAAATAGGCCTTCAAAACGGAAACCTTTTAAATTTACAGAACAATTGGAAGACGTCAAAGTCCCTTTGCAGACTGAGATGGGCAGGCCTATCAATGTAATTAATGAGCAAATAAATAAGAAAGGAAAGTGGTGGGTGTTGCAAAAGCCGGCTACAGAGTTTGCTCTTCTTGCAACCTTGCCAAAATTGCCCTGTGATGAATGAATATTGGATTTACATGCCCATGTTAGGAAAAAAAATCCTTCCAAATCACCTTGGAAAAGAATTATAAAAAGAGAAATGCCTTTCCATATATATTTATTTAAAGCTATTTATTGATTGTGATTTCCAGGACATCAAGTAGAAGAGCTATAAACTCAAGCCGAAGCAACACATCGAGTCTGTCATTACCTATTCCATCCGAGCAAGGTGGTAACGTTTTGCACACTTGGAATGGGTGTGCAATCGCTAACTCGGTTATATGCAACATGCAACCTTTATAACTGAACGATGGGTGTTGAAACTTTGCAATAACCAATGCTACACACATTTCTCCCTCTTTCCAGAGTGCAAAAATTGAAATCTGCACCTAGGCCTTGAAACCTTTGACAAAACAGCAGCTTAGCAAAATAATAATAATAAAGAAAGAAAGAATAAATAAATAAATTCTTCTTTATGGGGATTTATTATTATTATTAGTTGACTGATTCATGTTTAATGAATAATAATAACAATAACAATAGTAAATCCCCATAAAGAAGAAATAGGGATTATAAAAGCACATTATTTTCTCCCAGTCTGCAAAATTTGATCGAAATCGAAGATAATTCCAGTTTGTTCTAAGCTGCAAGTTCTCCATCCCACCTTAAAGTCACCTGCAGCAGCTTTTGGGAGGGGGGGTTTGTAATTTTATTATTATTTTTTGCAAGCTGCCGCAGCATCTAAAAAGGGGGCTTCTGTGCTTTGCAGAAGCAGGCCTGCTTGAGGTAACATTGAACTAACCACCTTTGGAGAACCCACATTGAACAAGAACATTGAACTAACCACCTTTAGAGAACCCACATTGAACAAGAAGCAAACATTGAACTAACCACCTTTGGAGAACCAACGTCTTCGGCGTGAATGCCTTCTAGCTTCAGGCTTCATTTTTTTTCCCATGAGGCAATGCAGAAAACAGGGAGGGAAGGAGGAGGGAAAGGTGGAGGGAAATGGCCCCTTCTTGAATTTTCTCCCAGCACAGCTTTCACTAATTGGCCTGTGATTTTAAATCAAGGTCATAATCAATCAATCAGAACAGAGCTGGAGGGGATCTGGGAGGTCCTATAGTCCAGCCCCCTGTCTCAAGTAGGAAACTCTATACCATTTCAGGCAAATGTCTGTCCAGTCTCTTCTTAAAAACTTCCAGTGATGGAGCTCCCACAACTTCTGGTGGCAAGCAGTTCCACTGGTTAATTGTTCTCACATCCAGGAAATTCCTCCTTAATTCCACGTTGCTTCTCTCCTGGATTAGTTTCCATCCGTTGTTTCTTGCCTTGCTTTCTAGGTGCTTTGGTAAATAAATAGACCCTCCTTTTCTTTGGGGCAGCCCCTCAAATGCTGGAATACTCAAATGTTGGAATGGTGAGGGTGTCCTTGTCTCGGGAACTAATAGGTACTCCTGGGTGATGATGTTGTTGAGGCTCAGTCTACTCTAAAGGAAGGATTGGACCTGGTTAAAAATTGGATGGATGGGTCACCACTAGGAAATGTCCAGGCTGCAAACTAGATTAAGAGATTGGGAGAAGAAAGAAATGATGCCCAGAAATGAACCTGGACATGGACAGGAACTTCAAGAATCTAGTTTGGCTGGAGAAAGTTGTTTTTAAAAGAAAAAAAAATTCTTATTGAAGGGGGAAAGGAAAGGAAGATGGACTTCAGAAAATCTTGATTACATTTCCAAGCTCTTTGGCTCTCTGTCTAGACCATTTTCTTTGTCTTATTAAAGAAAAAAAAAATCTTATGTATGGATCTGGCATGTTCCCAGAACTTTCTCCCATCTGCCAGAAAGACTTAACAGACCGCAGAATTTGGCTCGTGCTTACAAAGGGCTTCCAGAAAAGAAATAATAATTTGCGGCTGATTAGATGCCTTTAAGTGCCATTTGGACGGGCTGGGTGGCAGATAAGTTGCTTAAAACGTGAATTTAAGGGCTTTGGAGAGAGGAACTGCTGAAAATGGCCTAGATTGACAGAGCTTGAAAAAAAAAATTCATATCAGTCTGGCAAGGTGGATGGACTGGCTGATCAGTCCAGGTGTGCAGATGTTCCAGCATCCGGTCCTACACCCCAGTCTTGGCCCTTGAAGACATGTGGATAAACAGAGGGAGGGAGGGAGGAGAAAGGGAGAGAAAAAAGAGAAAAGAAAAAGAAAGGAAGGAAGGGAATGCAGGAGAAGAAGAAGAAAAAGAAAAGAACAAAAAGAAAGGGGCAGGATGGGAAAGGGAGGGAGGGAGGAAGAAAAGGAGGGAAGGAAGGAAGGAAA
>CM019151.1:1129830-1141934 GCA_009733165.1 Naja naja | reverse complement strand
ACTCCATCTTCTTTTCAGCAATGGCTTTGCTGCCCAGGGTTCATGGATATTGAGTGCACATCTGGATAGCTACAGCCCTGCTGGAACACAAAAATTTAATGCAGATTAAAAGAAAAAGAAAATTGCAGACTTGGAAATGAAAGCCGTGAAGATCCTATCAGCTCCTCCGAATACAAATATTTATTTCTGACTTCAAGATCCCCTCTCGATGGTTCTCCCAAACCTCCTAAACTAGAGCAACACATTTCAACCTTGGCCACTTGAAGATAGGTGGACTTCAACTCCCAGAAAATGACTTAAATGAGGGAATAGAAGGGGAACTTACCAAAATTTACAAAAGCTTACAAAACTTACAAAAGTAGGGGGCATGCATAAGCTCATCAACGTGCCTACCGTCCCTGTCCTATTGTTTTTTTCTCCTTATTCTTATCCATTTCATGTATTCATAAACATGTTTATACTTGTTATCTAATAACGCTTGACAAAATAAAATAAATTAAAAATAAATTTGCAGATGATACTAAGCTGGCAGGAATAGCTAACACCCAAGATAGCTCAAGATCCAGATGGATCTTGACAGATTTGAACACTGGGCCATATTTAACAAAACGAAATCAATGTAGAGAAAGTAAAGTCTTGCACTCAGGCAAGAAAACCCAAAGGACACATATATAGACTGGGTGAAACCAGGCTCAATAGCAGGAACTGGGAGGGGGATCTTGGAGTCTTAGTGGACAACCAGCTAAATAGGAGCCAGCCGTGTGCAGCAGCAGCCAAAGAAGCCAATGCAATCTTAAATTGCATTAACAGAGGGATACAATCGAGATCAAGGGAGGTACTAATACCACTCTATAAAGCCTTAGTAAGACCACACCTAGAATACTGCATCCAGTTTTGGTCACCACATTATAAAAAAGATGTTGAGACTGTAGAAATAGTACACAGAAGAGCAACCAGGATGATTAGGGGATGATTGGAGGCTGTATGATGAACGGTTGCAGGAACTGGGCCTGGCTAATCTAGTGAAGAGAAGGACCAGGGGAGACAGGATTGCAGTTTTCCAATATTTGAGGGCTGCCCAGAGAGGAGGAAGGGGGTCAAGCTATTCTCCAAGGCACCCGAAGGCCAGACAAGGAATAAAGGATGGAAGCTGAACAAGGAGAGTTTCAACCTGGAAATAGGGAGAAACTTTCTGACAATGAGAACAATCAACCCATGGAACAGAAGTTGCCTTCTGGAGGAGCTTCATCACTGGAGGCTTTCAAAAAGAGACTGGACTCCCATCTGTCAGAAAAGGTGTAGGGTCTCCTGCTTGGGTGGGGGGTTGGACTAGATGACCTGCAAGGTCCCTTCCAACTTTGATTATCTGTTATCTGTAGAATTCCCCAGCCAGCATGGGGAATCCTGGGAGCTGAAGTCCACCCATTTTATTTATTTATTTATTTTTATTTTAAATTATTTATTTATTTATCATAAATTTAAAACACACAAACAAACAAACACAGATATACAGACAACGACCCAGGAGATTACAGCACCACACCCAGGATGTCACAACAATAGAACTCAGAAGGTCATCACACAGCCCATTACCCAGGTCGTTACAACACAAAAGGCTGAGAGACACACAGCCAGCACCTCAGCCACACAGGGTCTCAGGAAAAAGCCATCCAATCTGCATACATCAACTCCACAAACCAATCAAGAAGTAACAACACAGCCAACTCTAGAGTTTAAAAGGGAAAAACAGCCACGATCACACACTTCTCCCAGAAGAACAAAGCTGAAGACACCAGCCTGAAGATGACGGATGAGATTTCGTCGAACGTTGCCAAGGTATTCTCAATCTTACACGGACAAGACCGAATACACCAAGACCTACATATATATATATATATATATATATATATATATATATATATATATAAATTTTACAACATATTTTGAGCAGTGGTTGAAATCTTTGTCCTTTTCTTTAACGCGATCTACCTTGTTAAAATAACTCCGTTTTTTAACATTTTAGTTTCTCTATATCACTTAATATTAATTACACATCTAACTCTCCTTTGACTTGTCGAAATATCAATTATTACATTTTCTTGATCCACTCATACCAAATATTCCATATTTCATAATATTCACTATCTTGTTTATTTTTTAACCACTTAGTTAGGCTGTCCATTTCAGCACATTCATGAATTTTTTTAATTACCATATCATCTGAAGGGTGAAGTCCACCCATTTTAAATTGTCATGATTCAGAAACATTTGTCGTACATTAGGGTTTAGCCAGGAAAAAAACACACCAAAACCTTAAAATGCAGACAGCGTGATGAAACAGGCTTTTATTTTTAACTTTTGGAAATGAACAGGCGGGGCCGAAAGTTCCTAATTAAAACACCACTCTCTTAATATGGGCCATCAAGGATGGGCGTTTCTTTGGCTGGCTGCCAAATACATTACTTAAGACATAATTTCTCAAGCTTTTGGATGGGTTGGCGCATCCTTACGTCGGCTTGAGCTCAACCCGTTGCCCAAATCAAGAATTGCAGGGGTTACCGCTTAATACCTCTCTTTTTCAAGCTGGAGCAATGGAAGCCAGGTGGACTTCAACTCCCACAATCCCCCAGCCAGCCATGGTGGCTCAATCGACAATGAATTGGGAAAGGTGTGAACCCTGCACAATTCCAATTTTACACCGATGTTGTGGTTCGGTAGCCGGTGCAACGGCCGCAGAGTCGGACAGTGGGGAAGAATGGGAACCAGTCCGGGACTCTGGGAGGACTCGGACGAGGTCCTGTGTCCGATGCAGAGATGGGGCCAGGACCATCTGGGAGTGGGGTGCTGACTCCGGAGCCTCCAGAGCCTGTTCCCAGTGCGGTTTGTGGGCAGAGCTGCTAGAAGGCGAGAGCAGCTGAAACAAAAGGGTGACTCGGGAGTAAGGCTGGGAGGTGATTGCCCTTCCCATAAGGGATAAAAGTCAGACCTCAATGATGAACTCTTTGCAGGAAGCAAAGTAGTTCGATAGATTCAGTGATCCTGGAAGCTCTGTGTAGTTTGGTTGGTTTTTCTTGACCTTCAGCTGGTTTCTTTTATAGTTAATTGGAGACTTCTGTTTTGGCAGCACTCCACAGCACTGAAAGGTGTGTGCTTATCTTGGGGAACTGTTTAAGATTAGTTCTGGCTGGGAATGAAAACAATTGCCAGCATTGCAATACAATAGGTTTTGCTTTTAAAACAAGTTTGTGATTAATTACGCTGACGAAGCCTGGGTCAGATCAACCAACTCAACTGCATCACAATGCTATGTTGATCCTTCTTTATACATACAAATCCTACAAGATACAGGTTGTCCTCCACTTATGACCACAACTGAGCCCCAAATTTCCATTGCTAAGTGAAACAGTTAACTGAATTTTAACCCATGTTACAATCTTTCTTGCCATGTGGTTAAGTGAATCACTGCAGGTTTTAAGTTGGTAACCCGGTTGTTAAGCGAATAGGGCTTCCCCATTGAAATTGCTCATCAGAAGGTTGCTGTTGAAGGTTTGTGTTGTACAGGTCACCTTCAAGAGTGAGGGGAGCTGAATGTCAACTAAAAAATACTTCTTTGGTCTTTTTGTTGCCAGCAGAAAGGGAGTGGGGAAAGGAGGGCATTCCTTAAATGCTTCAGATAATTGCTAGGCAGCCGAAGCTGTTGGCGTGCAAGATTATTACTGGAGAGCCTGATTGATGACTCTTGGCTATGGATGTGTCCCATTGGAGAATAGACATCCGGGGGTGGGGGAACACCAGGATCAAGGGGGAAATGAATGATGTGTCTTAGAGTCGGCTGCACCTGGGTAACGCCGATATGGTCACACCTAATAAATTGTTTTCTTTTTTTACTCTGAGAGATGCAGCTAGAGACAATTTGGATGGGTGGGGGTATTGTCCGAGCCTTGACAAAAAGGGGATCATGTGACCCCAGGACACTGTGACCATCATTAATACGAGTCAGATGCCAAGCAGTCTGAATTTTGATTACGTGAACACGGGGACGGCTGCAACAGTGTGAAAAAAATATCCTTAAGTGTAAAAAAACAGTCCTTTAAGTGGGAATGTGTAAAAATAAGTCCCCTTTTTGACTGCCGGCATTGTAACTTCGGTCATTAAATGACCTGTTGTAAGTCAAGGATGCTACTTTGACACTTCATAACACAAACCCTCCAAGTGTCACACATTCCAATTAGCAGCTAATTTGTGGGTCTAAAATCCGAAGGAGATATATATATATATACATATACATACACATACACACACACACACACACACATATATATATATATTCCAAATTGCTGATTAGGAACTTTAGCACTTAAAAATAGCCCTGATTGCAGAGGGTTCTTCGGTCCCCACCGACGTGGTTAATTAAATCTTCGGAAACTGCCGACGGATGCAGAATTTGCAGAGGGAACAAGGAATTTCCATAAAATATGCACAGGAGACGAACAACTCAGCTCGCTGTACAAATGGTCAGAAATTATAATTTCCACAAAAACTCTAGGGCCCGACTAGTAAGATGAGATAACCTTTATTGTCACTTTTTTCTGTGAAGACTGGCACACACATTAAAAAATGAAATTCTGATGTTCTTTTGGGAGCGAAGATCAGAATTTGATTCTTAACGTGTGCCTATAAACGCACACAAACACACACACGTGTGTGTGCATGTGTATATGTGTATCTGTATATATAAAAGCGAAATACCCCTCACGCATCATCACAAAATCTCCAGAACTGGAAAGCCTACAAACTTGAAATTTGGCCCATAAGTTCCTCTTGGCTTCTAGGTGCTCGCTAAGAAAGGATTTTTCAAAATAACCATCAGAGCATTTAGAGTATTTCCTATATTATTATTATTATTATTAACACGCTCTGATGCTAAGGAGTTCTACTCCCCACCTGAAAAGAAATCTCTTCCGAAGGCAAAACACAAGCAGAGGAGAGGAATTTCAGTTTCACAGCAGCACCAAGCAGCTTTAGTACAGAACCGTTGAGCTAAGCCACGCCCAGGCTCCTTGCTGTCTCCTTCTTGCTCACACAGCAAATACTCTTTCAGTTTCCAAACAGCCCTCAACTCTCTCACACACTGACAGGACACTAGCCAGATGAATACGGATGGATGCTGGTAGGCAGAGGCAAAATATTTATCCCCTTATTTTCCTCCCCCAAAAGTAAGTCTGGCCACTAAGTTTCTTAGCAAAGCACGGGTATCGAGATAGATATAGATATAGAATTTCATTTTTTAAGGTGTTCCAGTATATATATGTATTTATGGATGGACACACACACACACTCACATCTCCATACATGCACATCCATAGACATATGATATTCATTTAATAAACCTCCAGGTGTTTGTGGAAGGTTTTACCAGCCTTAAGCAGGAATTTCCACGCAGGTGTTCTGGTTCTTTCTGGAACACGGAAGCTGCCCCTCCCCTCCCCTGGGCTGTGTGTTTCTTTGATACTGAATTACATGATGCACACGCACGCATTGTGTAATTTGTTCAAATTATGTAAGCTTTGGATCAAGTTGCCCTTATACCTACCGCCAAGGATGGGGTTAGAGAGTTGAAAGACTTAGCTATTCATGCATAGATTTTAATTAATAATAACAACAACAAAAACACCTCAAAGAAAAAACTTTTATTTGGAAATTTTTCGCCCTGAGCGTCTGCTCTCTTTTTATACGAAAGCAACTTCCTTTCTTGCTAATGGTTTGTTTGTTTTTTTCCATTGCATTGTAGCTTAATCCTTCCTTGGTGCTTATATGCCACATGGTTACTCTGTGTTTCTCCAGCTTGGCAGCTTTAGGAGATGTGGACCTAAAGACAGTTGGGGAATTCTGGGAGTTGAAGTCCACACGTCTTAAAAGTTGCCACGCTTGACCAATAGGGCCTTGGTGGCTCAGGCTGTTAATTGCCTGCACTTAAGTTCCAGCTGCCTACAACTGCTGCAGGCTCAAATCCCACCAGGCTCAAGGTTGACTCAGCCTTCCATCCTCTCGGGGTAGGTAAATTGGGGACCCAAGATTGTTGGGGGCAATAAGCTGACTTTGTAAAAATGCCGCTTAGTAATAAGCAGGCATATACAATGGAATGAAGGCTATTGCTGAGCACACTGGGTTGTATCCCAAAAATTGTAAGCCGCCCTGAGTCTCCAGAGAAGGGTGGCATATAAATGTAATTTAAAAAAAAAAAAGGATATAAATTGTCTAGGTCTGATGTAGCAGACATATGAATCCAGTCTGTTTGGCTTGCAAAGCGTGTCATTTTAATTGCTTAAGATCTCTATCTATCTGTCTGTCTTCTGTCTATCTCTGTCTGTTATTTATTTATTTATTTATTTATTTATTTATTTATTTATTTATTTAATTTATTTTGTCAAGCGATTATAAGATAACAGGTATAAGTATAAACATAGTTATGAATATATGGAATTGATACACATAAGAAAAATAAAAAGAAACAATAGGACAGGGACGGTAGGCACATTGGTGGGCTTATGCACGCCCCCTATTGACCTCTCAGGAAAGGGGTGAGGTGGTGAGTTCTAGTCCCACCTTAGACATGAAAGAAGGCTGGGTGACTTTGGGCCAATCACCAGGAGACGGGGACTTCTAGTCCCACCTTTGACGTGAAAGCCAGTTGGGTGAGTTTGGGCCGATCACCAGGAGACAGTGAGTTCTAGTCCTACATTGGGCATGAAAGCCAGCTGAGTACCTTTGGGCCAATCACCAGAAGACGGTGAATTCTAGTCACGCCTTTGACATGAAAGCCAGTTGGCTGACTTTGGGCCAATCACCAGGAGACAGTGAGTTCTAGTCCTACATTGGGCATGATGTTTTTGGACTACTCCTTCCCTCTTAGCCCACCTCACAGGGTCGTTGTGAGGAAAACAGAAGGAGGCGGTGTATTGGCCGCGTCCACCCCCTTGAATTATTTGTAAAAACAATAAAGGCAGGCTGCAAATAAATAAATGAGAAGTGTAAATAAAGAGCAGCAAAGCAAGGGCCGGTCGGGGTAAGAGCTCTTTGACAGAACTCTGCTCTGAGGAAACGTCGCCTGCCCAAGAAAGGGGAATAAGCCAGGAAAGAACCAGGTCTGAAGAGAGGTTGGGCCTCTCGCGTCACCGAGCGATGGGCAAACAGGTTTTGCATTCAACTGGTGGTGAAAGACCTGAATTATGTAACAGGGGCAGCATTAACATTCCTTCTGCCTGAGAGCAATTCTTCTTCTTTTCTTTTCGCTCACTAATCCAACCTGTTATTATCTCTATTTGCAAGGTACTTCTCCAGGTCTTGAGATATATTCACCACGTCCAGCCCTTTACTGCATGTCTTCTTCAGGCAGCTCCGGGGAAGGGCTCATTAAAAAAAATAAATGCTCTGCATTTTTGCAAAAAAAAAAAAAGAGGGGGAAACACAATTTTGCCCACATGAGAAAAAGGAAAGAGAGAGAGGGACTATGCACTGGGGACATTTCCCACCCCACCCCCAAGTAAGGCACCTCCTCAAAGCCCCTGAAGGCAGGACAAGAAGCGACAGGCGGAAACCAATCAAAGAGAGAAGCAACTGTAGGAAGTGAGCACCCACCCCTCTCCTAGAAAAAGGAAACATCCTAGGAAATATTAAAAAGGCAGAATATTTCCCCTAAAAAAAAGAGTAGAAACTCAGAAGCAGAAGCTCACCCCCCCACACCTTTGTTAATGGGTGGGCCATTGAGGCCTGGGCCAGAATATTCTGCATAACGAAGACCTCCTCCACGTAGAGCTATAATAGGAATTGCCCAAAGCCCTTTCATGACATCATCACCCAGCAAGGTTCAACCAAGCCTGGCATTCAGGACAGCCTACAGAGTTGTCCCTGTATGGGAGTTTGACGACCAATCAGAATACAAGCTCAAATTCAAATCCCAACAACAGAGGGTATATAAGGGACTCTCAGCATCTCAGTCCTTCCTTCTTTTCCTTCATCTTGAAGGATGCAATCCTTGTCACATCAGAGCTTCAAGCCATGTGGTCCTGCTGTCCACCATTAAGCCATCTTTCCAAACAGCCTCCATGTTTCCAGTGTCTTTCCCCCCCCCCACTTGGAACTGAACCCGGGAGGATAATTCTCCAACACAACCTAGAACTAAGAAGAAAATTCTTGACAGTGAGAACAATTAAATTAGTGGAACGAATTGCCTCCAGAAAGTGTAGATGCTGCAACACTGGAGGTTTTTAAGAAGAGATTGGACAATCATTTGTCTGAAATGGTATCGGGTCTTCTGCTTGAGCAGGGGGTTGGGCTAGATGACCTCCAAGGTCCCTTCCAGCTCTGTTATTCTGTTAGTAAGACCCAGGAACGTCTCCTGGAAGAGTTCCAAGGGCAATTGTATATCTCAGTTGCCTTTCCAATATTTATTATTTATTTCTTTGGGAATCAGCTGCATTTCATGCCTGAGGTGGTACTAGAACTCCCCTCCTGGTGATTGGCCCAAAGTCACCCGCCGGTTTTGTACCTAAGATAGGGACTTGAACTCACCGCCTCCTGCTTTGTAGCTCTGGTGGTGCCTTAACCAGTAGACCAAACTGGCTCTCTTGATTGTTCCCTCCTGCCTCCATTTTGACTTTTCTGCCCGTTCTCTGAAGAACCTGTGGCTCAGCCTTACCTCCCCCCCTCCCTCCCGAAGTTGTGTACAATGTCACTCGCTGAAAACACACCGTGTGACTACGATGCCAAAACACAGAACTTTGCAGCAAGTGAACGCAGTCCTTGACGTACAACTGTTCATTTAACGACCATTCGAAGTTGCAAAAGCACTGAAAATAGTGACTGCTGACTGTTTTTCACACCATGGCAGCATTCCCCATGCTCACGTGATTTACCTTCAGCTGGTTGCCAACTGACCCATATTTGTGACGGCTGTAGTGTTCAGAAGTCATTTTATTTATTGTTTGTTCGTTTGTTTGTTTTGACTTGTATGCTGCCTATCTCCCGAAGGACTCAGGGCGGCTCACATCATAAAAACACACAATACAAAAGTTTAAAATTATTTAAAAGTTATTAAACCCAAGCCAAACAATGTCTAGAACCCACAAAAGACACTAACATTTAAAACAACTAAAACCCACCCCCCTCAGTCCAGGCCGCTTGTTGAATAGCCACATCTTCAGGCCACCGGAAGGAGCGGAGGTCAGGGGCCAACCGGAGCTCCAGGGGCAACTGATTCCACAGGGTGGGCTCCCACAGAGAAGGCCCTACCCTGGGGGTCGCCAGCCAACACTGTCTGGCCGACGGCACCCCAAGGAGGCCCTGTCTGTGTGAGCACACAGGGCGATGGGCACTGATGCTGGCAAGAGACGCTCCCGCAAGTGCCCCGGCCCCAAGCGACCTTCTCTGAGCAAAAGCCACGGAGAAGAACCCATTCACTTAACAACCAGGGTGCTATTTTAACAACTGCAGGGGTTAAAGAAAAGTCGAACAGGGGGCAAAACTCACTCAGGGGTGGGATTCTACCGGTTTGGACCGTTCGATAGAACCAGTTGTTACAATTCTCGCAGTTTGGACAACTGGCAAATCGTGCCCCTGGCTGGCCCCGCACCTCCCCACCCAGTCAGTCCTTATCGCATGCTAACATTGCTGACTGTGTTTTCCCCCGCCCAGTCACTCCTTAAGGTATTTCTTTTTTCCCCCACCTGACGATCAGCTGTTCCGATGATCAGCTGTTCCAACGATCAGCTGTTCTGACGATCAGCTGTTCCGATGATCAGCTGTGCCCGGATTCCCCTTCACTGTCTTACTGCTTCACCCAGGAGGCTTCCCTGAGGCCCAGGAGGCCCAAAAATGGAGCATGGTGGGAAATGCTGCAAAAAAGGCCACACCCACCCATTCACATGGCCACACCCACCTAGCCACACCCACAGAACCGGTTGTTAAGAAATTCAAATCCCAGCCCTGAACTCACTGAACACATTTTTCACTTAACCACATACATTTTGGGTCTTCATTGTGGTCAGAAGTCGAGGACTTACCTTGTGATGTTCTTGTACGCAAAGCTTCTGGTGCTTTGAGCATTCCGCCAAAAAATGGGAGCAAAGAGAAAAATATATCATTTTTCAACTGCTCTGCTCTTGCTATATCCTCTTACATAGCAAAGCCAGGAAGAGAAACTGGATATTTGAGGGTACCAATAAACGGAAAGAAGACATTTCACGGCTGGATTGTTTTCCTTCTGCCTGGTTTGTGCTATCAAATCTTCATTTTCTTTCTTTTTATCAGCATCCTATATTTAATCTGCCTCCATTTTCGGGAAGCGAACGAGAGACACAAAATATTTCAAGCCGTATGTCTTTTCCAGGAAGTCCCGACTTACAACAGTTCACTTAGTGACCATTCAAAGTTACAACGGCCCTGAAAAGAGTGACTTAGGACCGTTTTTCACACTTACAACCACTGCAAGCACCCCCAGAGTCACGTGATCAAAACCACGCTTGGCAACCGACTCATATTTATGATGGTCACATGCCCCGGGTCGTGTGATTCCCCTTTTGCGACCTTCTGACAAGCAAAGTCAATGGGGAAGCCAGATTCACTTAATGAATGTGTCACTAACTTAACCACTGCAGTGATTCACATAACAACGGAAAGAAAGGTCGTAAAATGGGATGAAACTCACTTAACAACAACTGTCTCAGCTTAGCAACAGAAATCTTGGGCTCTATTATGGTCATAAATGAAGGATTTCCTTTTCTTGAAAAAATAAAGATTTGATGTCACATCTCTTTCAGAATACTTTATTATTATTATTTTAATTTATTTTATCTATCTTCATCGACTATTTATTTATTCTATATTTATCTATCTATCTATCATCTATCTATTATCTATCATCTATATTCCATCATTTGCGCCCACTGTTCTGTTTGTCCGCCCGTCTGCCGCCAATCTGCCCATCATCCATCCATCCATCCATCCATCTATCATTATCATCTATCATCATCTATCTATCACCTATTGATCATCTATCTATCATCTATTTATTATTATCTATTTATCCCAATCATCCATCCATCATCTATCTATCTCTATTCTATTCATCTATCTATCTATTCATCTATCTATCTATCATCATCTATCTATCATCTATCTATCATCTATCTCATATATATTTTATTGATTGATTTTCTATTGAATACATTTCTTAGTGCTTTATGAACATCGTGTTGTCTGCTTTAATTTAATTTGCTTAACAATACAAATTACATTCTTTAATCTCCACCCCTCTTTTCCAACAATTGCTAAAATAAATTCCATGTTTAATAATATTCTACGTCCACTTTCTGCTTAATTTTCAATGTCAATCTATCCATTTCTGCACAATTTGTTATCTTCTTAACTATTTCTTCATCTCACAGTGTATCTCCATTTTTCCCGTATTGTGCAATAATAATCCTCGCTGTTGTTAAGAATACTTTATTAATTAAGCATCCTCATTAACCAGCCATGATGCCAATTAGAAGGTACAGGCAACGGATCCCCACTTTGCAACCTTCTGACCAGCAAAGTCAACAGGAAACCAGATTCACTTAATAACCGTGTTACTCACTTAACAACTGCAGCGTTCGCTAACAACTGTGGCAAGAAAGGTCGTAATATGGGGCAAAATTCATTTAACAAATGTCTCACTTAGCAACAGAAATTTTGGACTGAATTGTGGTCAAGTCAAGGCCACCCTGTATTAAAAAAAACGCTGTAAAATCAATACAGTCCTCACCTTACAACCACAACGGCAAGGCGCTTAAACAAGTTGTACCCATTCTTATGACCTGTTTTTGACACGGCTGTTACAGCAAATCACTGCCATGAAGTGAATTACACCGTCGTTAACGAATCCAGTTTCCTCACTTGTCAGAAGCCGGGCTGGCAAGGTTGCAAATGGCATAGAGACGCTGCTGCAGGTAAGTCTGAGGACCAGTCGTACCTCAACATTTTTCAGCACCTTGAATGGTCACTAAACAAAATGGCTGCAAGTCAAGGACCACCGTGCCCATCAACCGGTGCAGATTGTGCAACGA
>CM019151.1:1105593-1129730 GCA_009733165.1 Naja naja | reverse complement strand
CTCAAGAGAGGAGAACGGAGCTGGAAAGCAGGCTAGCGGGGTGGGGAGGGAAAGGAGATTTTGCAGTAGCCTTCCCCTGCCACGCCCACCAAGCCATGCCCACAGAACCAGTAGTAAAATTTTTTGAATCCTACCACTGAATCCGTGCCATAGCAAAGGACTGGTTCGCTTAACAACGGATTCATTTGCTTAGTTTAGTTTAGTTTATTGTCATTGCACCTCATACAACGAAATTAAAGTTCAATGTACATTATGACTATGAAAATGAACCCACATCCTTCACATTCTATATACACTGAATTGAAAACCCCTGATATTGCATTCATATTGCCCTATGCAGTAGAATTCAACAGAGCTACTGCCCTGGGATAGAAGCTGTTTTTCAGCCTGTTTGTCCTTGTTTTTATTATTATCCTGGACCGTCTGCCAGATGGTAATAGTTCAAAAAAAAAGAGCCCAGGATGAGATGGATCTTTGAGGATGTTTTGAACTTTCTTAAGGCAGCAGGAGCTATAAAGCTCTTCCAAAGAGGGGAGAGGGCAACCCAGAATCCTCTGCGCAATGACCTGAACCCTCTGGAGTGCTGTCTTATCTGCCCCTGTGCAATTGGCAAACCATACAGAGGTGCAGCAAATTAAGATATTCTCTATGACTGATGAGTCACTTCACAAATGCGCCCAACATTTCTGTTGTTAAATGAGACATTTGTTAGCTGAGTTTTGCCCCATTTTACGCCCTTTCTTGCCACGGTTGTTAAATGAAATCACTGCAGTTGTTAAGTTACTAACCCAGTTGTTAAGTGAAATCTGGCTTCCCCCCATGGACTTTCCTTGTCAGAAGATCGCAAAAGGGGATCACGTGACCCCCCAGGGACACCGCAATGGTCATAAATATGAATCAGTTGCCAAGCTTCTGAATTTTGATCACGTGACCGTGAGGAAGCGGCAAAGGTCCTAACTCTGAAAAACCATGCTAAGTCACTTTTTTCAGTGCTGTTGTAACTTTGAGCAGTCATTAAATGAACTGTTCTTAAGAGTGGTGCAGTGGTGGCCTAGGGGTGGAGTTCTTGCCTCACAATCAGGAGGCTGTGAGTTTGATCCCAGGCAGAGGCAGATGTTCCTCTCTCTGAGCACACAATGAGAATATCTCTGCCAAAACAAAACTCCTCATTGGCAACAGGAAGAGCATCCGGCCAGTAAACTCTCCGCTAGTTGCCCAGATTCCACTCCGCAAGGGATTATGGGGTCATTTAATAATGAAGATGATGATTAAATGAACTGTTCTAAAGTCAAGGACTCCCTGTATACATATTTGTACACATATTAAAAGTCACCGGCTCAAATATTTTGCCAAAAAGAGATACTTGCCAGCCGGGGTACATTAAATAGCGAGTTGCCAACATCTGGGGGTCGGAGAAGCTGTTTTCTGAAAGGATTAGCTCGATGTCCTCATTCCTAGCGGGAGAGAATCAAAATTTTATTGACTTATTAATATTTACTGAGATTTTTGTTTTCACAGGGCCTTTAAAGCAGCCTCTCTGAAACTTGATCTCTCTAGATTTTTTTTTTAAAATTACATTTATATGCCGCCCTTTTCCGGAGACTCAGGGCGGCTTACAATTTTTTGGGATACAACCCAGTGTGCTCAGCAATAGCCTTCATTCCATTGTATATGCCTGCTTATTACTAAGTGGCATTTTTACAAAGTCAGCTTATTGCCCCCAACAATCTTGGGTCCTCAGTTTACCTACCCCGAGAGGATGGAAGGCTGAGTCAACCTTGAGCCTGGTGGGATTCGAGCCTACAGCAGTTGTAGGCAGCTGGAACTTAAGTGCAGGCAATTAACAGCCTGAGCCACCAAGGCTCATAGATGTGTGCTAAGGGCTGCTCCTTCCAATTTTCCAATCAGCGCCTCAACTTCAAAGACCGTGTTGTGTTATGTGCCAAAGCTGAAACTGATCCTAAACTCTAAAGCTCTATGGAAACACTTCATTCTCTCTCTTTTTGAGTCTATGAGGCTGTGAGACCCGTTTTACCTCGTCCTGGCTTGCAATTCTTTGTTTACTCTTGACATTTATGTGCTGTCCGCCCAGCAGTGGGATCCTACCTGTTCTACTACCAGTTCAGTGATTGCGCGCACGGCTTTCCCCACACCAGCTGAGGCCTGCAATGCCAATCGGCTGAGAGGATAAAGAAGGCAAAAGCCAGGGGTGAGTAGGAAGGTTGATCCTGCACTTTTCTCTTCTTTCCCCTCTCAGCTGATGCTTTTTAACCTTCTCTTCTTGACTACCAGTTCTGCCAAACTAGTAGCAATTTTTGCGACCGGTTCCGGCAAACCGGGCCAAACCGGTAGCACGCCACCACTGCGTCCGTCTCATCGATAAGGTGATTCTGGCCAGCTTTCAAAATTAATAAAAAGATAAACTATGGAAGACATTAGATACGGCAGAGCGTTCAAAACAACTGTAGTGAGTGAAGTATTTTTCACATTGAGGACAAAAAGAGCCATTGGCCTAGTTAGTGGTTAAGGCATCAAGCTCGAAAGCAGGAGACAGTGAGTTCTAGTCCCGCCTTAGGCATGAAAGCCAGCTGGGTGACCTTGGGCCAGTCCCTCCCTCTCAGCTCACCTCACCTCACAGAGTAGTTGATGTGGGAGAAAGTAGGATGCGGAAACTGTCGGCTATGTTTGCCACCTTGAGTTATTTATACAAATAATAACGGTGGGATACAAATTAAAATATATATATAGATATATTCTCAACAGCTGCCCTTCTCCATGGAAAATGCAGCCAGGGCTAAGCCACATGCTTAGTCATCAAAAAAGCACAACAAAGAATGTTCTTTCTGCGCCAACTCAGGAAGCTTAAACTGCCCAAGGAGCAGCTGATCCAGTTATACAGAGGAAGGATGGAGTCTGTCATCTGCAACTCTAGAACTGTCTGGTTTGGCTCTGCAACCCAACAGGACAGAAACAGACTCCAGAGAGTAATTAGGACTGCAGAAAAAACAATGGCTACCAACCTGCCTTCCATGGAGGACCTGTATGCTGCACGAGTCAAAAAGAGGACTGTGAAAATATCTACACACCCCTCACATCCCGGACATAAACTGTTTCAATTCCCACCCTCAAAATGACGCTATAGAGCCCTTCACACCAGAACAACTAGACACAAGGGGAGTTTTTCCCCGAATGCCATCACTCTGCTAAACAAATAATTCCCTCAACACTGTCCAACTATTTACTAAGTCTGCACTACTATTACTATTAATCTTCTCATCACCCCTTATCGCCCATCCCCTCCCATTTGTGACTCTATGACTGTAACCTTGTCGCTTGTATCCTTATGATCTATATTGACTGTTTCCTGGTATGATTTGATTGCTTATCGCATCCTATGACTATTATGTTGTACCTGATGATTCTTGACTCTTCATGAATGTACCTTTTCTTTTATGTACAATGAGAGCATTTGCACCAAGGCAAATTCCTTGTGTGTCTAATCACACTTGGCCAATAAAAAAGAATTCTATTCTATTCTATGATATTTCTCAAGCTTTTATCGTTTTGGGGCTTTTCCAATGCTTTATGGATTACCGAGTTACAATGCCGTTTTCTGCCAGGATGAAAGAAACAGAAGAGTTGGCCGCTCGGATGAGTTTCTGCAGCTGGACAAGGAGCGGGCTTCTCTGCTCGGTTGTATGGCTTGTGAACACCACGTTACTCACTAAACCTGCCAAGGAAAAAAGGCCATCAATGCAAGGACAAGAACACTCCGTTCTTTGGCGTTTCAGAATGCCATTTTGCAAAGCAGAGGTGGGGAGATGGCCCCTTCATCACTTGTGGACTTCAACGCCCAGAATTCCTGAGGCAGCCATGCTGGCTGGGGAATTCTGGGAGATGAAGTTCACAAGTCTTAAAGGGGCCATCATTCCCCATGCTGGCTGAGGAATTCTGGTTGTTGAAGTCCACAAGTCATAAAAGGCCCATCATTCCCCATGCTGGCTGAGGAATTCTGGGAGTTGAAGTCCACAAGTCATAAAAGGCCCATCATTCCCCATGCAGGCAGAGGAATTCTGGGAGTTGAAGCCCACAAGTCATAAAAGGCCCATCATTCTCCATGCTGGCTGGGGAATTCTGGGAGTTGAAGCCCACAACTCATAAAAGGCCCATCATTCCCCATGCTGGCTGAGGAATTCTGGGAGTTGAAGTCCACAAGTCATAAAAGGCCCATCATTCCCCATGCTGGCTGTGGAATTCTGGGAGTTGAAGTCCACAAGTCATAAAAGGCCCATCATTCTCCATGCTGGCTGGGAAATTCTGGGAGTTGAAGTCCACAAGTCATAAAAGGCCCATCATTCTCCATGCTGGCTGGGGAATTCTGGGAATTGAAGCCCACAAGTCATAAAAGGCCCATCATTCCCCATGCAGGCTGAGGAATTCTGGGTGTTGAAGTCCACAAGTCATAAAAGGCCCATCATTCTCCATGCTGGCTGGGGAATTCTGGGAATTGAAGCCCACAAGTCATAAAAGAGCTATTGTCTGTCACCACTCCCCCCCCCCCATGCTGGCTGGGGAATTCTGGGAGTTGAAGCCCACAACTCATAAAAGGCCCATCATTCCCCATGCTGGCTGAGGAATTCTGGGAGTTGAAGTCCACAAGTCATAAAAGCCCCATCATTCCCCATGCTGGCTGGGAAATTCTGGGAGTTGAAGTCCACAAGTCATAAAAGGCCCATCATTCCCCATGCTGGCTGGGGAATTCTGGGAGTTGAAGTCCACAAATTATAAAAGAGCTATTGTCTGTCACCACTCCCCCCCCCATGCTGGTTGGGGAATTCTGGGAGTTGAAGTCCGCAAGTCTTAAACTCAAAGGTGCTTTTATTTCAAGAGGCAGATGGACTTTCCTGTTTTTATTTGAAGGCGTTTCGCTTCTCCTCCAAGATGCTTCTTCAGCTCTGACTGGATGGAGGGAAGTGGAAAGATCCAGTCAGAGCTGAAGAAGATTCCTGGATGAGGAGCGAAACGTCTTCAAAGTAAAACTGCCTCTTGAAAAAAAAAAAAACCCTCCTTTGGAACAACCATGACCTGGATGAGTGAGAATCTCCACAGACACAAGTCTTAAAGTTGCAAAGTTTGGAAAAACTTGCTCTATCTGTTTGTGGCATTATGGCTCACGCCTTCAAACGGGCCTTCTAGAAAAGACGGCCGTTATTCCCCAGATCACGCAGCTTTTGTTAACTTAGGGTTATGGGCATCACATTGCAGCGTGCCAGCTCAGCTCTACAACAAGCCAGCTTTGGAGAAATACTGACCTTGGGAACACTGGTCCAGAAACTTGGGGAAAAGGAACCTGAAAAAGACAAGGATGAGGGTGGGAAAACTTTGTAGTAAGAACTTTAGAGAAGGTTAATCGTTGACAAGCGTCTTCTCGGGATTCAAATTCAATTCTGCAGGCTTTCACAGTTTGAGAGTGAACATACTTCTAGGCTGAAAGCTCAGGGAATACGATTCATGGGGCACGAGAAGTCAGTTCCTGAATAAGGAACTGGTTGGGTTTAAGTTGTTAAACCTGTGTTCCTCAACCTTGTGGGACTTTCCCAATTCCCCAGCCAGCACAGCTGGCTGGGGAATTCTGGGACTTGAAGTCCACACATCTTCCATTTCCCAAGGCTGAGAAATATTGCTTTAATCATTTTCCTTCCACAGATACTTCGCTGTGTTCTTCAAGCTAACGGAAGCCAACTGAGAGCCACTAATTTTATCCCTTCTTGGGTAATCTCAGCCATTCTGGCCTAATTTGCGGTCTCTAAATTGGAATCTTTTAAGACGTGTGGAGTAAATACTGCAAAGAGAGCCAGAGATGATGTTTAAAAAGAGAGGGTAGAGGTTCCGCATGAAGAAGTGTTACAGGAGTTAAAATGTACAGGGGTTAATTGTGATAAAATGGGGAAAATGGGGAATCAATACTTATTACTAAAGACCTGCAAATAGTTAAAGAAATATAAGGCTGAGTATTTTATTTGGAATAAATATGAAATAGATTATTATTAAAGATATGTAATTGCTAATGGGATATATGTACAATTAATATGAATTATGTGGGAAAGAAGTCATGTAGAATTTGAGGGGGGAAATATAGATATACTATATATACTACATACTATAAATGTACTATAAGGTATAGTAATAGATAAAATATATATATTGTTATTAGAATGTATAATTTGTCAAATGAATGCAAGATGGGAAATATGACCTATGTACTGAAATGAGATTAGAGAGGGACATGTTCAAGGTTGACTCAGCCTTCCATCCTCCCGGGGTAGGTAAATTGAGGACCCAAGATTGTTGGGGGCAATAAGCTGACTTTGTAAAAATGCCACTTAGTAATAAGCAGGCATAAACAATGGAAGGAAGGCTATTGCTGAGCGCATTGGGTTGTATCCCAAAAATTGTAAGCCGCCCTGAGTCTCCAGAGAAGGGCGGCATATAAATATGAATAAAAAATATATATAACAGGTACAATTAACATTAAAAGGGGATAAATGTTGGATAATATAATTAAATCTGTTAAACACTACAAATACGATTAATCATATATTATTGGTAGTAAAAAGATATTTAGAATATGGAGATTGATACAAAATAATTCATTGAAATAATGAATAGCTAAAGGGAAAAACTGTATATTGAGGTTAAATTTTATAATTTTGTTAAATGTATTAAATATGGAAATACTGTCATATTTGTTTTAAAATGTAAGACACCCAGGTGTCACACTGTTCACGCAATGATATGCTTGTAGATAAGAAAAATTAAAAAACTTGTTTTTAAAAAAAAAAGAAAGACGTGTGGAGTAGTTCAACTCTGCCTGGCTGAGGAATTCTGGGAGTTGGAGTCCACACGTCTTAAAAGTTGCCAAGTTTTGGTGACTGCTGCGTTTGGGCCTCAAGGTAGAAAGCAGGAGACAGGAGTCCCACCTGAGCCATGATGGGTGACTTCGGGCCATTCACTCTCTCCCTCGGGGTGGTTGTTGTGGGTTAAAGAGGAGGAGGAAGGTGTGCTGAATATATGGAATTATTTGTAAAAAAAAAATAATAATGACGGGATACAAAGAAATGAAATGAATAAAGAGCTGCCCTCCACAAGTCTCAAGTTTCTTATGCAGGGGGAAATTAATTGCCCATACCTGACTTGCGAGAACAGTGGACTGACCCAAACCTGGTTCCACGAGAGCAAACACAAGACAAAGGTACCAGCACAACCTTTTACTGTTTCATTTATGAATCCCGTTTCTTCACAGATAAAAGGCTGCTTCCAACTCATTAGCTAGATAAGGAAGAACCTGGCCAAGTTTTTGCAAGGCTGCCAAGAACAACAGATAAAGTTCCTAAACAATAAATCAAAGAGTCTCCAAACACCAACCAAGATAGTCCAAACGTCCACCAGGCTCGAGTGCAAAAACGTCTTTGCTTCCTGCAAAGAACTCTGGTTTCTCAGCTGGCTTTTATCCCTTAAGGGAGGGGCCATTACCTTGCAGCCTTACTCCTGAGTTGCCTGTGCTGCTGTAGCTGCTCTTTCCTTCAAGCAGCCCTGCGCACACGCACGCTGGGCACAGGCTCCTCGGGGGCCTCTTCCTCACTGCTGCCAGCCTCCACAATCTCCGGCAGCACCCCACTCCCTGATGGTCCTGGCCCCATCCCTGCATCACACGCAGGCCCCTCACCTGAGTCCTCACTCTCTGAGACCTCAGCCGTCCGCACCTGCTGCCGTGAGCCACAACAAACAGGCACCTGAGCATGCAGATGGGTTGTGTACCTGTGTTCCATGTAAGAGCTGAGGGGCTCAACACACGTTGTGATTGCGCCAATCGCAAAGGAGGCCTTTACGTCTGCGTCCGGGTGAGTCTGAAGGGCCTGGACAACATCAATCACATCGGTGTATCTGTAGAGAATAGAGTAGAATTTAGTTTACTTTATTGTCATTGCATATCGTGCAATGAAATTAAATGCCGTCTTCAGTGTATAGTATGACTATGAAAATGAACATGAACACCCATCCTTCACATTCTATACAACTGAACTGAAAACGCCTGATAATGCATGAATATTGCCTTATAGAGTAGAATTCAATAGAGTTACTACCCTGGGATAAAAGCTGTTTTACAGCCTGTTTGTCCTTGTTTTTATTATTGTCCTGTACCATCTGCCAGATGGTAACAGTTAAAAAAAAGGGGGAGGGAGCCCAGGATGAGATGGATCTTTGATAATGTTTTGAACTTTCTTAAGGCTCTATAAAGCTCTTCCAAAGAGGGGAGAGGGCAACCCATGATCCTCTGAGGGGCAATGACATTAACCCTCTGGAGCGCTGCCCTATCGGCCCCCGTGCAACTGGCAAACCAGACACAGGTGCAGTAAGTTAAGATGGTGCAGCGGTAGAAAGTCACCAGCAGTTTTTCATTCAGTTGTTGTTTCCTGAGAAGTCTCAGGTAGTATAATCTCTGCTGGGCCCTTTAATTCTTTATTGGCCAAGTGTGATTGGACACACAAGGAATTTGTCTTGGTGCAAATGCTCTCAGTGGACATAAAAAGAAAAGACACGTTCTTCAAGAGTCAAGAATCATCAGGCACAACAGTTAATAATAGTCATAGGGTACAATAAGAATAGAATAGAATAGAATAGAATAGAATATAGAAAGAGAAGAGAATATAAGAATGGAATGGAATGGAATGGAATGGAATGGAATAGAATAGAATAGAATAGAATAGAATAGAATAGAATAGAATAAACAGAACAGAATTCTTTATTGGCCAAGTGTGATTGGACACACAAGGAATTTCTTTGGTGCAAATGCTCTCAGGGTACATGAAAGAAAAGAGACATTCGTCAAGAGTCATCAGGTGCAACACTTAATAAGAGTCACAGGGTACAAATAAGCCATCAAATCATACTAGGAAACAGTCAGTATAAATCATAAGGAGACAAGGGACAAAGTTACAATCATACAGTCACAAGTGGGAGGGGATGGGTGATAGGAAGAATTGGAGGATTAATAGTAATAGTAACATCAAGCAAAGTCAATGGGGGGGGAGCTGGATTCACTTAACAACTGTATGACTGACTTAACAACTGAAGTGATTCGCTTTATCAGCCATGGATAAAAAAGCTGTAAAATCAGACTCATTTAACAACCGGCTTGGGAAGTCTGGTCCCTTACAACCCCCTGGTGTTGTAAGAGGAGAACTACCTACCTGCATAGATAGTTCTCGACTTACAACCATTTGTTTAGTGACCAAAGTTAAAATGGCACTGGAAAAAGTGACTTACGACCGTTTTTCGGACTTATGACTGTTGCATTTCTGTGATCATGTGATCAAAATTTGGAAATTTGGCAACTGACTTCCATTTACGATGGTGACAGAGTCCCGTAATCAACATTTGCGACCGTCTGAAAAGCCAAGTCAACGGGGAAGCCATATTCACATAATAAATGTGTTACTAACAACTGCAGTGTGTTGTGGCCTGTCCAGCAGCTGAATCAGAGAAGGCGGAGGAGGGGGAGGTGTGGGAGTCAGGTCAGGATCAAGGCAACCTGGGAGCTCTGAGGGGGAAGAGGGAATGGAGCTGGCAAAAAGAGAGAGAGAGACAGAGGCAGAGTCTGGGCCGTCCGTCCGCAGAAGGCAGAGGAGAGGAGAACAGTGGAAATCTATGGGCCGGTCCCTGGGACAGAAGAGCCACCGCTGCTAGCAAGAGCCAACTCTAGCTCTGGGGATAGAAGGCAGGGGGCGGAGATGAACAGGTGTGACAGGCAACTATTCATCTTCCAGTCAGACGGTCTGGTTAGCCTGCGGTGAGAGAGAAATTTTTGCTGGGGCTAAATAAAGAACCTTTTGAGTTCCCTTCAGAGGGTTTGTCGTGTTTGGGGAGCTGGGTCAGAACACAGTGATTCGCTTAACAACCGAGGCAAGAAAGGTGGTAAAATGAGGCAAAACATAAATACAGCCATGTAAATTTTGGGGCTCAGTTGTGCTCCTAAATTGTAAGGAACAGGGGTGGGATTGAAATTTCTTGATAACTGGTTCTGTGGGCGTGGCGTAATTTGTGGGTATGGCTTGGTGGTCACGTGACTGGGTGGGCATGGCTGGTATGTAAATATTATAAATATTTGTGTAAATATTGAATTTTTTATATATAAAAAAAGAGCAACCTTTCCCTAAAATCAGGCAAAGCAGGTAGGCAGATTGAGCTGCTCGCAGAATCACAGATTCACTCAGAGATCTATCTTTCTGCCATCTGCTACCTGAGTCTGCACTGAAAAATAGAAGCTTCAGTCCTAAAGAAGGTTCAGCTCTGCTTTTAGATTAGCTAGAAAGCAAGAAATCCAACAGTTTCCTGCTTTCTAGCTAATCTAAGTCTCCCAGCACAGCAGAACAGCTGATGGTTGGGGGGAAAAAAAAGGAAAAACTTACCAAACAAGCAAGTTTGATGGTGCACATGCCAGGTAAGGAGTGAGTGGGAGGGGAGGGGAGGGGTGAGCCAGGGGCACGATTTGCCGGTTCTTCGAACTGCACAGAATCGTAACGACTTCCTGGGCAAAAGTACCAGTCTTGGTTGGATCACAGAGCTGGGGTATGTGAAGCTGCTGAGCCCAACCTTCTTCTTGGGGAAAGGATCCAAATTCCAGCATCCCTGACAGATGGCCCTCCAGCCTCCGACTGAACCTGTGCAGGGAAGGTTAGCCCACCACGCTCGGGGTCACGGGCCCCACTGTCAAATCGCTGTCAATGCAGGGGGAGGTTACGACCTGCTCTCGCTTGCTCTACAACCTACGATATGCAACCACCCATGGTTGCATATCGTGGGTTGTAGAGCAACCGAGAGCAGGTCGTAACCTGCGTTGACACCCTTTCGAAAATGCCCTCCTCTGCTCTCTCGCTCTCTCTCGGCCCTCGTTTCTCGTGGCTAAATCTGCCGTCTCTCCGATCGTTTTGAGGCAGGGTTTCGTTTCTGCTTCTGATAGAAAATGATGTTTGTGGCCCAGGGCTGAACGGTGGGGCCCTTGCTGCCCCCTGAGCTTAGTGGTTTTCTGCCAGCCGTTGCGCGACCCAACTAGGTAACCTCATCGTTGCTAGAAGGGAGGGAAGGGTTGGAGAGAGGAGGAGGAGGAGGAGAAACAGGACGGAAGAATCCTTGGAGTCATCTCTGAGTTTGATTGTGTTCTTGCAGACATTTCATTAGCCAACTAGGTAACATCATCAGTTCTAGAAGGGAGTGGGGTTTGCAGAGTGGAAGGGAAGAGGAGGAGGGGGACAATGACTGTAGGATCCTTGGTTCTTTCTGAGCCTGGTTGTTTTCTTGCAGACATCTGGGGCTCAACTGAGATGGTAAGTCCAGGACTACTTGTTATCATTTTCTTACAGCCGGTCAGCTCCTTGTGATCTGTTCCAGATATGCTTGGCTGCAACCCAGATACTGAATGGGGGAGCGGGGGCAAGATTTTACTCAGCATGGTCTTCAACCTGGTAACTTTAAGATTTGGACTTCAACTCCCAGAGTTCCTCCTCCAGTCATGTTAGCTCAGGAATTCTGGGAGTTGAAGTCCACAAGTCTTAAACTGGCCAAGTTTGAAGGCCCTTGTGATAGATGATGGATGGATGGATGGATGGATGGGTAGGTAGGTAGGTAGGTAGGTAGAGCTGGATGGATGGGGAGACAATAGACAGACAGACAGATGATAGAATATAGGGGCCTTCAAACTTGACAGCTTTAAGACTTGTGGACTTCAACTCCCAGAATTCCTCCTCCAGTCATGTTAGCTCAGGAATTCTGGGGGTTGAAGTCCACAAGTCTTAAACTGGCCAGGTTTGAAGAGCCTTGTGATAGATGATGGATGGATGGATGGATAGGTAAGATAGATAGGTAGGTAGGTAGGTAGGTAGAACTGGATGGATGGGGAGATGATAGACAGGAAGGCAGGCAGGCAGACAGACAGACAGACAGACAGACAGACAGACAGACAGACATGATAGAATTCAGGGGTCTTCAAACTTGACAGCTTTAAGACTTGTGGACTTCAACTCCCAGAATTCCTCCTCCAGTCATGTTAGTTCTAGGAATTCTGGGAGTTGAAGTCCACAAGTCTTAAACTTGCCATGTTTGAAGGCCCTTGGCGTGGAGGGACTGTTTGCAATTTTTTTCCAAGGAATGCCAGCTCACTCACCTTTCTGATTCTGGATTCTGGACACAGAGACCCCTCCAAACGCAACCAGGAAGTCCCTTGCCATTTTTATTTACTTTATTTATCGAGATGCTCTTCCCAGTGAATCCAAAATGGGGTTAGGCCAGCAAAAGAGGAGAGGGATGTGGCCTCTTCTTTTGTTGGTTTCCCTAATCAAATCCATCTTTTTAGCAAATGGGATACAGCTGCTGGATTGTGGGAAGATTAGATCAGATAGCTGGCTGGCTGAGGAATTCTGGGAGTTGAAGTCCACAAGTCTTAAAGATGCCAAGTTTGGGGACCCCTGGATTAGGTTAACAGAGTTGGAAGGGACCATGTAGGTCATCTAGGCCAGTGGTCACCAACTGGTGGGCCAGGGACCACTGGTGGTCCTCAAGAAAATTTTTGTGGTCTGCAAAGGAACGTCACCCCAAAGCAATTAATCCAGGCTGCACGGGAACACAAGGCTGCGCCGCCCACATGGCCCGCGAGAACACAAGGCTTGCGTCGCTTGCATTGCGAACAACACGAGGTAGTGAGGGGAGGGGGAAAAGGGCAGAGGGGGGCAACTTGACCCACGCGCCTGGCCTGGCCACTGGGCTGCTTCTTTCCGCTTCTTTCTTCTTCTGCTTTTGGCTGCATGCAAGGAAAGCAGCAAAGTCTTTCTTTCTCTCCCCCAAATTCTGCCAGAAATGGGTCTTTGGGACCCTGCGAGGCCTCCTGCTCCAAGAGGCTGCACCAGCAAAGACTCATTTCTGGCAGAGTTTGGGGGAGAGAAAGAAGGACTTCTGCAGCTTCTGCTGCTTTCCTTGCATGAAGCCAAAAGTCTCTCCCTCTCTCCCCCTGAGAACAGAGCTGGAGACGGGATCCTGCGATCCCAAATAAAGATCGGTAGGAAAACGGGGTGGGGGATTTTCCTGCAGACTTTTTTTTGGGGGGGGGGGTTTCCCAGGGTCTCTGGTCTGCGGGGTTTAGAATTATGAGTTTGGTGGTCCCTGAGGTCCAAAAGGTTGGCGACCCCTGATCTAGTCCAACCCACCGCCCAAGCAGGAGACCGTACAGCATTTCTGAAAAATGGCAGTTTCCCAAAACGTCTGTTTGGATCATCCCGATCGCACACATGTGATTTTTGCGACCACGTGAGTACATTTATTCGTGGTTATTTGGCCACATCTGTCAAAGGCCCCAGTCTAATTCTTAATTCCACACTCAAATTTTGCCACAAAAGGCCATTGGTTGGGGGTGATCTGTTTTTAAGTTCCACCTCGTTTTAAAATTAGAAAGGCGTTTAGCCTTTCTAAAGACTTCCCAAAGTCTCTTTCACATTTAGCAAAACACAGAAGAAATGCCTACCTCAACATTTTGAATAGGTTTTACACAATACTCTGAAGATTTCCACACTTAATGCATAACTACTACCTTGACTTAAACAGTACTTCCCTTGGGGAAAGAGGTTGAAGCTACTCCACCCAAGATACAATGCTGGCCACATCCTTTTTTGACTACTTATCTAGGGAATGTGATTTTAATCAAGAATTAGGCAACTTGGTCCCGAGGGCTTATTAAAAAAAACCACAATGTACTTGTCATGTATATTAAAAGCCAATGGCTTATTATTAAACATCTCGTGTTTCATAAAATCCATTTTCCTCCTCTTTTCAAAGCTGGCTTGGTTAACCTGAAATAGAGGCTGTGGTTCTTTTTGGTAATGGATATGTGTGTGGCGAAAAGTATACAGGTAGAACTTGACTTATGACCATAATTAAGTACTACGTTTCTGTTGCTAAGCAAGACGTCTGTTCAGTGGGTTTTGCCCCCATTTTACAACCTTCCTTGCCAAAGTCGTTAAGTGCATCGCTGCAGTTGTTAAGTTAGTCACGGGGTTGTTAAGTAAGGTCACAAAAGGAGGGATCACGTGACCCCCAGGGACACTGCAAACCATCGTAAATATGAGTCAGTTGCCAAGCATCTGAATTTGGTTCAGGTGACCATGGGGGTGTGTGTGATGCAATGGTCATTAAGTGTGAAAAACGGTTATAAGTCGCTTTTTTCAGTGCCGCTGCAATTTTGAAGGGTGTTGTAACTTGAGGACTATATGAACTGCACCCAAGTAGGGTAAAGCAACAATAGAGTATCTCATAAGAGAAAAGACATTTTTAAGCACTTCAAGTGGCTTGGTCTTCATTTCTCTTTAACAGATTTGATTGCACTTTAATTACAGTGTCCTGCATTATATGCAGGTAGTCCTTGACTAACAACTGTTTGTTTGAAGTTACAACTGGTTCTCACATTTACAACTGTCACAGCATCTTCACTGTTTCATGACCAGAATTTGGGGGCTTGGAAACTGACCTTTATTTACAAGGGTTGCAGCATCCTGGGGTCATGTGATTGCTATTTGCTGTAAGACCCCCCCAGAGTCACTTCGAAATGAGGTGGCAGCAAATAAATTTGATAAGATAGACAGACAGACAGATACAGTCAGACAGACAGACGGATGGACAGAAATGGATAGATATAATATATATAGAGAGAACTATAGATATACAGACAGAGATGGATACATAGACAGACAGACAGATATAGAGATAGATATAATAATGTATATATATATATTTAGATAGATAGATACATACATACATAGATATAGACAGAGATATAGATAGATTCAATAGATTAAAATGATTCAGAGATATAGATGATAGATATAAATAGATAGATAAACAGATAGATACAGATATATATATATAGATGATAGAGATAAGTAGATATATAACAGAGATAAAGATTTAATAGCTGATAAATGATTGAGAGATATAGATAGATGATAGAAATAGATATATAGATATAGATATAGACATAATATAGATTAGATAGAAAGATAGACAGACATAGATACAGAGATAGGTAGATATAGAGATAAGCAGAAATAGATAGATGGCAGAAATAGATAGATAAATAGATAGATAGATAGATATAGAGATAGACAGATATAGGTAGAGATTCAATAGATTATAGATGATTGAGAGATATAGATGATAGATAGATGGTAGATATAAATATATAGATATATAGATAGATGATACGAGATAAGTAGATATATAACAGAGATAAAGATTTAATAACTGATAAATGATTGAGAGATATGATATAGATGATAGATATAAATATAGATATAGATATAGACAGATAGATATATAGATTAGATAGAGCAATAGATAGACAGACAGAGATAGATAGATATAGAGATAAGCAGAAATAGACAGACAGACAGACAGACAGATACGCAATCTTCCCAGCTCAGTTCCAAAAGTCAAAGGGGAAGCTGCATTTGCTTAATGACTGCACAATTCACTTAACATCTGCAGTGATTCGCTTAACAACCGTGGCCAAAACGGCGGTAAAATTGGGTGTCCTTCACTTAACAACCTCTTTGCTTAGGAATGCAAGCCCTGGTTCCAATTGTTAAGTCAAGGACCAGCCGCATAAAGTCATCCTTCAACCAATCATTCAAATCATCGGTCAACGGGAAGGGAAAATGGGTACGTTTCGAAAGAAAGAAAGAAAGAAAGAAAGAAAGAAAGAAAGAAAGAAAGAAAGAAAGAAAGAAAGAACCACAACCCTGGTCGGGGGGAAACCCTTACCCTTGAAGGACGACCAGCAGCCTCACTTTCTTCCTGTGATAAGCAGAGGGCCGGGAGCTTCGGCTGTGCTGAGATCCAAGGACCCCTGAGAGGTACTTCTGGAAGTGGGCAGCACTGAAGCATTCGGGGCTGTCCATGGTCTGGCGATAAACAAGCCACCTGGAGGGAAGGAAGATGGTTTTATTTGCTGCGCTCTCCCCAGCCTGCTCCATTCCTCAAACCAACCTGCTTAAACAGGAGCACGACAAATACGAACTTGCCTTCGATAGGCAAGAATGACTTGCAGCTCGGAGTTGTGGCTCTTTGGTACTTGGTAGTTTTCCTGCAGACGTTTCATGACCCAACTAGGTAACATCATCAGTGCTAGAAGGGAGTGGGGTTTGTGGAAGAGAAGGAGGAGGAGGACTGTGGGATCCTTGGTTGTCTTTTAGCTTGGGGGTTTTCTTGCAGACATTTCATGACCCAACTAGGGAAGATCATCAGGGCTAGCAGCCAGTGGGGTTTGCAGAGGAGGAGGAGGAGGAGGAGGAGGAGGAGGAGGAGGAGGAGGAGGAGGAGGAGGAGGAGGAGAAGGAGGAGGAGGAGGAGGAGGAAAAGCAATATGTGATCCTTGGTGTTCTCTGAACTTTTCTTGCAGACGTTTCATTACCAAGCTAGGTAACATCATTAGTGCTAGAAGGGAGTGAGATTTGCAGAGTGAAGGAAGTGGGGGAGGAGGAAGAGGAGAAAGATGACTGTGGGATGCTTTATGTTCAGTGGACTTGATGGGTTGGACTAGAAGACCTCCAAGGTCCCTTCCAACTCTGATATTCTATTTCTATTTCTACTTCTTTGCAGACATTTCATTAGCCAACTAGATAACCTCATGAGCACTGATGATGTTACCTAGTTTGGTAGTGAAATGGCTGCAAGAAACCCACCGAGCTTAAAGAGCACCAAGGTCTCCACCCAAAAATGGTTTATCTGAACTATTTCAGCCAATTGAACAGCCTCTCTGTAGATGGGGTTTCTACACTTGATGGGCCTGCAGTGGTCAGAATTCCCACGTTCAAGTTGGCTGAGAGCGGAGAGACGCAATCCCAACATTTCTAGAAAGTGCTTAGCTGGAGAAGTAAACATGACTACATTTTGCACAATGTTTGAGGGCAAATGTCCTTTCTGGGAGATCTGTCAGACCACAAGGTGTGCTAGACCAGGGATCGCCAACCTTTTGGACCTCAGGGACCACCAAATTCATAATTTTACATCCCGCAGACCAGAGACCCTGGGAAACCCCCAAAAAAATCTGCAGGAAAATCCCCCACCCCATTTTCCTACCGATCAATTGTTCTTTATTTGGGATCGCAGGATACCACCTCCAGCTCCGCTCGGGTGGGGGAGAGAGAGAGGAGAGACTTTTGGCTTTATGCAAGGTAAACACCAGAAGCAGCAGAGTTTTTTCCTCCCCAAACTCCGCCAGAAATGAGTCTGTGGTAAACTTGTTGCATCAGTGCAGCCTCTTAGATCAGGAGGCCTTGCAGGGTCCCAAAGACTCATTTCTGGTTGGGGGAGAGAAAGAAAGACTTTGGCTGCTTTCCTTGCGTGCAGCCAAAAGCAGAAGAAGAAAGAAATGGAAAGAAGCAGCCCGGTGGCCAGGCCAGGCATGTGGGGTGAGGGGGGCAAGTTCTCCCTCCCTCTTCCCCTTCCCCCTCCCTCACTACCTCGTGTTGCTCACAATGCAAGTGACGCAAGCCTTGTGTTCCCGCGGGCCATGTGGGTGGCGCAGCCTGGATTAATTGCTTTGGAGGTGACGTTCTTCTGTGGACCACCAAAACTTTCTCTTGGACCACCAGTGGTCCCAGCCCACTGTTTGGCGACTACTGTGCTAGACTGCCCAAGATTTCAGCTGAACACACTTTTAATCAACAATCAAGAAAGGACAAAAATAAAAATAAAAATCAGGTTCTACCAACCTTCCATATTCTTTGTTAAACGTGACCAAGAATGAGCATAGCTCACTTGATTGGCATCCAGGAAGGCCCGTCAAGATGGTAATCACCACCTCAAAAGAGAAAGGAAAGTTAAGATTATGAAACTGTCCTACTTTTTGGAAAAGAAATACTTGTGGACTATCACGATTTAAACTCAGGACTTGGGGATTCTAAATCTGAAGAAATTGCTCCATCTGAACCTGTGGAATATCAGTCTCAGGAGACATCAAGTCCCAAGCCACGAGACGGATCAAAAACAATGCCACCGGGACTGCTGGAACAGTCAGACGAAGATGAGGTCACAATCCTGTACATGGGTAGAGAGGACTGCAGAGCAGAGATGTTCTATGACGCTCCTTGCCAAGCAAGGGAATAAATCTCTTAATCTGCAGCCTGATTTAAGAGGCAGCTCTGACTCATCTTCCTTTTGCTGGAAACAACATCTGAATTCCAGCGCCTGCATGAAGTTCCTGTGAATCCCGTTCTGCCCAAGAAACCTTGAACTTCTGACCTCTGGACTGGCCAATAATCCTGATCCTGCTTTTGGAACCTTGGACTGATTTTGGACTATTCTTCTGTGTGCTCCTATTTAAAAGCCAATCATTCAGACAAGCATCTGAGACTCTTTTCCAGTTTGTATTCTTTTGTTATCTCTTGACCTTGAATAAACTGAATTACCACTGCGACTCTGTATGACTCAGTAGTTGAAACCAGAAGGACATAGAAATATTGTAAATCACATAAAGGAAACAGCCACCTGGGAAGATGAAAAGCAAATGCACAATTTACAATGATGACCTTACCTTATCATTCTCTTTCTCATTATTAGGAATGTCCTCGGTCTGCTGCAGAAGCACCGGCAGATGCAACCTCATCACTGGTTCTTGGCTGACGCTACTGATGGTAAAGTGCTGTAGAAAACTTTGAAGGGATAAGCAGAGTCAGAATTACTCCACTTCACTGTCCTCACATTCAGTTTATTTTTTTTCTTTCTTGGAGATGCGCTGGAGGGAATCTGCTTTATGTCCATGTAGGCCAGCCACAATGGAACTGAACTATCTGACAAGGCTTCATGCTCTAATGACTTTGTCCAACCAATGTTTCTCAACTTTGACAACTTGGGTGGGCTTCAACTCCCAGAATTCTCCAGTCAGCTGAATTCTGGGAGTTGGGAATCCACCCATTTTCAAGTTGTTAAGGTTGTGAAACATCTGGTCCAACCCAAACATGGAGCACCTGGTCAACCCTGATTGATCAAAAGAAGCTCGTCTAGCATATCTTGTTAATATTTGAATGACAGGCAATCTGGGAACCTCAATGCTGAAGATGGATGAGGAAGTCAGAAAGCTTGTGGAACACAGATCATGGCAAAACAACTCCAAGTTCTTTGAAAAAAAAATCGACCTGGGCTTTTGGAGTTAACTCAGCTAAAGAAAACTTCACTTGGTACAATCCCAGAAAATCCTCACTTATTCAATGAAAGAGACCTTCATACAGCACAGACAGGCATCTTGTTCATAAGTACGGCTTCCAAATATTTCCAAACGTAGGACCAATGACAAGGGTGTCCCCAAAGGTGCTTTCTTTCCTGGACTTTTTTGGGTTTTTTTCTTCTGAAAACATTTTACTTCTGATCCAAGAAGCTTCTTTAGTTCTTCAGATGAGAAGCGAAATGTTTTCAAAGGAAAACCCAAGAAAATCCAGTTGCCTTTTAGTAAAACTGGATGAATGAGAATCTCTATAGGCCAGTGTTTCTTCACCCGTGGCAACTTGAGTGTGGACTTCAACTCCCAGAATTCCCTAGCCAGTAAAGCTGGCTGGGGAATTCTGGGAGTTGAAGCCCACGCTCTTAAAAGTTTCAAAAGGTTGAGAAACATCACCATAGACAATGGCAAGGTTGCTGGGAATTGCAGCTGAGCAATGGGAGTGGGAGAGCCGCAGGTGACCTACCCAGCATACAATTAAAAGAGACACAGCTGGACTTGTGTGGGATGATCCGGGTTTGGCTCAGAACAAAGGAATTGTGGGAAGCTCTCACCTGGCTAGATCTGGGAGGCTGGTAAGCAGCCTTACTTGGTTCCATCGCTCTCCAGCAGGATAGGATAAGACTTCAAAGAGCTTTTGCATGTTGGAATGTCTAAAAGGAAGGACACTAATGAATTGTTTAGCCCTTACAACTCATGTCAACACAAAAGTGTAAAGACACAACTAGGTCCTGATGCCTTAAGCCAGGGGTGTCCAACCAGGGCCATTTTAAGATTTGTGGACTTCAACTCCCGGAATTCCCCAATCAGCACAGCTGGCTGGGGAATTCTGGGACTGAAGTTGGCTGGCCCCATGGGGAATTCTGGGAGTTGAAGTCCACAGGCCTTAAAGTTGGCTGGCCCCATGGGGAATTCTGGGAGTTGAAGTCCACAGGCCTTAAAGTTGGCTGGTCCCATGGGGAATTCTGGGATTGAAGTCCACAGGCCTTAAAGTTGGCTGGCCCCATGGGGAATTCTGGGAGTTGAAGTCCATAAGTCTTAAAGTTGGCTGGCCCCATGGGGAATTCTGGGAGTTGAAGTCCACAGGCCTTAAAGTTGGCTGGCCCCATGGGGAATTCTGGGAGTTGAAGTCCATAAGTCTTAAAGTGGTCAGGGTTGGCCATTCCTGCCTTACACACTAATGTTCAACATGAGATAAGTCTACAAGAACATTAAGTCTTTATTTCAACTCTCTCCCCACAGACCCCCTCCCTGCTTCTCTCTCCAATGCCTCTCATGCAATCATAGAATTGGAATAAAAAGCCACTGGCTTACAATCGCTCCTGTTCTGCAGACAGGCAATTGTCCTGGATCACTTTTAACGTTACTCCTGAATTTCCCGGCTGTTGCCAGGCGGAAAAACCTGCAACGACAAAGAAGGTCCAACTTACACAATTTCACAGGGCACACATCACTGTTTAAACGAAGCCTGCAGATGGGACTTGTTCAGGAGGGTGATTAGATTAGAATTCTTTTATTGGCCAAGGGTGACTGGACACACAAGGACTTTGTTTTGGTACAAATGCTCCAGTGCAAGAGATCCATCAACACTTTTGGATTTTTTTGAAAAAAACTGCATAATAATTAGGGGCCAGCAGATTCCTCCACAAGGCTCTCCATCCTGCCAGGAGAGCAAGGAAGTACCCCCAGGTTGTCTACTCTCCGCTAAAGCAAAGGAGAGATGTGTTGCGGTTCGCTGGCAGCAGGTGCAGACAGTTGAGGTCTCGGAGAGCGAGGACTCAGATGAGGGGCCTGCGTGTGAGGCAGGGATGGGGCCAGGACCATCAGGGAGTGGGGTGCTGCCTTCGGAGACTGTGGAGGCTGGCAGCAGTGAGGAAGAGGCCCCCGAGGAGCCTGTGACCACTGTGCATGCGCGCAGGGCTGCTCGAAGGAAAGAGCAGCTGCAGCAGCACAGGCAACTCGGGAGAAAGGCTGCAAGGTGATGGCCCCTCCCTTAAGGGATAAAAGCCAGCCTGAGACACTGGTATTCCTTGCAGGAAGCAAAGAAGTTCTTGCACTTCAAGTCTGGTGGAATTTCGGACTATCTTGGTTTGTGTTGGAAGACTTTTTGTTTGGAATATTTCTTGGCAACTTTATCTAGTGTTCTTGGCAGCCTTGCACAACCTTGGCAAGGCTCCTTCTTATCGGAGACAATTAGTTTGAAACAGCCTTTTAACCAGGAAGGAACGGAATTCACAGAGAAGCATTAAAAGGTTTTGCTTTTATCTCTGTTTGGTATTTGTTTGCTTTGAATGAGGCTTGGGTCAGAACAAGACGTTTGCACGTAAAACGAACCCAGATGTGATGACCCAAAGGAAGTGGCACAAAGGCAACACAGCCAGATAATCAGCAGTAGTCCCTTTAATACCTCCAACTTTGCCCTCAATGTCCTGGTTACCTTCTGGGCTGGAGAAAAAAACTCTCCCAGGAACAGCCTTTAAGTGGAGGAAATTCAGTCCCAAAACAAAGTACATACAAACTGTAACTAAAAATCCACACAAACCACGCTGCAGTAATTAACTGGACAGGGCAGGAGAAGGAATTGCAGACTTGAAAGGCCAGAAAAACACACTCAGTTGGGAAGACGCCAGGAACCCAGATAAACCTCTACGATACCAGATAACTCACAATTTGTTCCCAACAACTTTGCTTTGCACAGCTTCCCTTCACAGTGTTCCCAGCTGCAGCTAATGAAGGGAATCAGGGCCCTTCCACCCCCGTAAGCCACGCAACCCACGTTGCTCCCTTCTCCGTTCCTCCCTGCATGCCCTAGGATGAAGAAGGGGTGGGCCTGGGTCTTCCTCTGAATTCCCTCTCCCTTGCTCGACCTCTTCCCTGCTCTGCCCAGCCGGACTTAGCCCTTCCCCAGTTTCCTCCCAGTTTCCAACGGAGCCAGACTCCCGCTGTTAGCTGCTCGGCCACCTCCTCCGAATCAGATTCCGACAGGGTCATGACACCAGAGCACGGCTGACGTTACCTGGGAATAGAAAGCTTTATAAAGGGCTGACTTTGGGAAAACTGCTATCATCAGGACGTTGTTTGGGGTGTGCAGCTGGACTGGCAAATGAGGAAGCAGAGAAGGCTTGTATTCTATAAAGAGAGAGGCAACCACACTGGTGGAATCCTAAAACACAAGGAAGGAAAAAAAGGGAAAAATAGATAGATATTTTGATAAATTAAGCAAGGAGGAGGTTTATAATCCTCCTTTTTGATCCTTTGGGCTGTATCTCAAAGATGCATCAAGTCAACGTTCCATTACGCTGAAGCCAGGAAAACAGTATTTTCATTGCTGGTTTTAAAGTGCAGGAATTAATACCTCACTTGATCTTGACTGTATCCCTCTGTTAATTCAATTTAGCACTGGCTTATTTTGGCTGCTGCCGCATACTGTTAGCTCATAGCAGAATATAAACTGACAGCAAACAGCACTCCTTCCTATCACTGATGTTACCTAGAAGGGTAATGAAATGTCTGCAGGAAAGCAAGCAAACTCAGAGAGGACCAAGGACCCCTCAAACATTCATAACCCTCTGTCAGTCTGATATTTGGAAAGATAATAATAGTAATAGTAATAATAATAATAATAATAATAATAATAATAATAATAATAATAATAATAATTGGGGAACAATGACTTCAGAATTTCTGGGGAGAAATGTCTCTTGTATTGGACAATACGTTCCATCAGATAACAGACAGTCAGAGTTGGAAGGGACCTTGTAGGTCATCTAGTCCAACCCCCCGCCCAAGCGGGAGGCCCTACACCATTTCTGACAAATGGCAGTCCAATCTCTTCTTGAAAGATGTAAGTCAAGATTGAAAATTGCCAAGAAAGGAAGAGGAACAACAATGTGCCTTAAACCAAGGATCTTCCAGGTGCACCTGGACAATAAAGCCTAGCGTTCCCAGCCAACATGGGGGTTGTAGCACCAGCACAGTTGGAAAGTAACAGCAGGGCAAAGTCAGACTAAAATTCTGGCTTGCTCAACTAACCAAGGTTGTGTTTTCTGAACCAGTGTGGAGAATCTCCGGAGCAAAGCAACTCACTCTATTTTTTTTAAAGTTTTTAAACACCAGGCAACTTTAAGATGTCTGGACTTCAGCACCCAGAATTCCCCAGCCAGCATTATGGCTAAGGCACTAGGCTAGGACCCAGGCGATGGTGAGTTCTAGTGCTGCCTTTGGTTTGAATGCTGGCTGGATGACTTTGGGCCAATCCCCAGGCGTTGGTGAGTTCTAGTTCTGCCTTAGCACATAAGGTGACCTTGGGCTAGCTCATTTCTCTCCCCCTCAGCCCAACTCGCCTCACTGGGTTGTTGTGTGGGGAAACTGGGAAGAGGAAGGGGTGTCGGATAGGTTTGCCAGCTTGAGTTATTTGTAAAAATAATAAAAGCAGGATATAAATACAAGAAGACATGAAGAAATACTGCATGGCTGAGCTGGCTGGGGAATTCTGGGAGTTGAAGTCCATGTGTCTTTGAGTTGCCAAGTTTGAAAAACCACAGCTATACACCTGTCTAATTGAAGAGAATATTGGTAGCTCTGTGTTGGACTTGGGGTCCTTGGTGCTCTCTGAGCTTGGTGGTTTTCTTGCAGACCTTTCATGACCCAACTAGGGAACATCATCAGTGCTAGCAGAGTGTGGGGTATGGAATGGGGAGGAGGGGGAGGAGGACGGTGGGATCCTTGGTGCTCTCTGAGCATATTTTTTTTTGCACAGACATCTCTTTCACTTACTCACATACAAACACCCCCCCCTCTCTCTTTCTTTCTCTGTCTCTTT
>CM019151.1:1063153-1104593 GCA_009733165.1 Naja naja | reverse complement strand
CATTGGCAGTTGGGTGTCCTCAGGGCTTTGGAAATATTGCAGATTCTACGTTTTGTTGACAAGGGCTTTCAATGGGGAGCTTTAAACTCATTGTGGGACTTTGGCCAAGGATGCTGCTGTCCGTGGTGCTGACCTCTATCTGTATCAAGGGGCAGAGATGCAGATAGTAGAATAGAATAGAATAACAGAGTTGGAAGGGGACCTTGGAGGTCTTCTAGTCCAACCCCTTGCTTAGGCAGGAAACCCTACACCACTTCAGACAAAGGCTTATCCAACATCTTTTTAAAAACCTCCAATATTGGAGCTTCCACAACTTCGGGAGGCAAGTTGTTCTACTGGTTAATTGTTCTAACTGTCAAGAAATTTCTTCTTAGTTCTAAGTTGATTGATGAGTTGCTGACAAGGGCTTGATTAGTTTGCACCCATTGCTTCTTGTCCTGCCTTCAGTGGCTTTGGAGAATAGCTTGACTCCTTTTTCTTTGGGGCAGCCCCTTCTTTTCATTAGACCAGACATACCCAATTCTTACACCTGTTCTTTATGTCAGCTGGCGGTCCCCCGGGGGAGGGCCTTCTCCGTGGGGGCGCCCACCCTCTGGAACCAGCTGCCCCTGGGGCTGCAGTTGGCCCCTGACCTGTGTTCCTTCTGCCGCGATCTGAAGACCTGGCTGTTTTTACAGGCCGGCCTGGATTGAGTGGGACTGGGGATTTTAAATGGGGTATTTTAGTATTTTATAATATATTTGGATTGGGTAAGAATCTGATGATGTTTTTATGTATTTTGTATTTGTACTTCTATGTGAGCCGCTCCGAGTCCTCCCCGGAGATGGGGCGGCATATAAATCCAAATATAATAATAATAATAATAATAATGTTTTAGCCTCCAGTCCCCTAATCATCTCTGTTGCTCTTCTCTGCACCCTTTCCAGGGTCTCAACATCTTTTTTACATTCTGGCAAGCAAAACTGAAAGCAGTGTTCCAAATTTGCTCTTATCAAGGCCTTCTAAAGTGGCATTAACACTTCACGTGATCTTGATTCTATCCCTCTGTTAATGCAGGCTAGGATTGTGTTAGGTTGTTTGGCTGGCTCCTATTTAATGTCTACGGTCATAGTCTTCGACTTATGACCGTAATTGAGCCCGTGCCGGTTGTTAAGCGGATCATGAGGGTGATGGGACTCATTTTACAACATTTCTTGCAGAGGTTATTAAACGAATCCACGGTTGCGAAGAGAACATTGCGGTTGTTAAACTGACCTCGTCGACAGCAATGGGTGATTTTGGCGGAAATTGGAAGTCGATACTGGTTTGCCGCAAAACCATTGCAAATTGTACTCATGTGACCACAGGAGGCTGCAAATGGTCATAAATGCAGGCTGGGGGCCACACCCCCACAATGCAGTGATGTGGCAGCAGGGAGGGAAGGCTGTCAAAACTTTGAATCTGGGTCATAAATATGATTTTCAGGGGGGGCGGGGTCTGTCATAATTTCAAAGCGACCAGTAGTAAGTCAAGGACTATCTGCAATACAATTTTTCACACCTTGGAACTTTAAAAATGTGTGGACTTCAACTCCCAGAATCCCCCAGCCGACCATGCTGGCTGGAGAATTCTGGGAGTTGGAAGTCCACCGGTTTTAAAAGTTGCCCCAGGTTGAGAAACACTAGATTATTATTTCTTTATTTATTATTTGAAGTATGTCGCCCATCTCCTCAAGACTCAAGCTGCTCACAACTAAAAAACAAAGACAATAAATACTTAAAAAACAATTAAATTAATTTACAAGCCCAAATACTAAAACAGATTTACACAATTAACATTAAAACCTATCCCCCCAGGAAGGGGTCACAGCCCGGTTGGTCATATAACCAGGTCTTTAAATCATGGCGAAGGTGCGAGGTCGGGGCCAGGCGGAGCCCCAAGGGCAGTTGATTCCAGAGGTCGGGGCCGACAGAATAGGCTCGCCGCCGGGGACCGCCAACCGGCATTGGCCCGACGGACCCCGAGGAGTCCTTGCCTATGTGCTCGCACAGGGCGGCCGGCATTTGATATCGGCAGAAGACGCTCCCTTAAATATTGATTAATATAAGGAGCAAAGCTAACCAGCTCACAACACTGAATGTTGGCTAGTGGTGTAGTTCGCAATCCTCAATTGTGCAGGACCAAGCTAGGAAGAGAAAAACACCAAGTTTTGTAACACAAACCTTCAGGATTTGCTGTGCCCGTTCAGATAGTTTCACTTCATTCTCTTCCACCTAGAGTCAAAAGCAACAACAGCTTCAATTCTCGCTTAGGGACTGAAAATCCTGCATTTTTCAATTCTGGTCCTCTATACTCCATATTCCCTTTCTGCAACCTTACAGCTTAACCTCCCCGCTGTTGTGGTTTGCCAGCAGCCGGTGCAGATGGCCGTGGAGTCAGACGGTGAGGAAGAACAGGGACCAGGCAGGGAGTCTGGAGATGACTCAGACGAGGGTCCTGCGTCCAGTGCAGGGATGGGGCCAGGACCATCTGGGAGTGGGGTGCTGCCTTCGGAGTCTGGCAGCAGCGAGGCAGAGGAACAAGGGGAGCCTGTTCCCAGTGCGCATATGCGCAGAGCTGCTAGAAGGTGAGAGCAGCTGAGACAAAAGGGTCGACTCGGGAGAAAGGCTGGGAGGTGATTGCCCCTCCCATAAGGGATAGAAGTCAGGCCAGGATGACGAACTCTTTGCAGGAAGCAAAGTAGTTCAATAGTTTCCGAGGCCTTCTTGAAGCTCTGTGAACTCTGGTTGGTTTTTTCTGGGACTTTGGTTGGTTTATGTTATAATTAATTGGACTTCTGTTTTTTGGCAGCATTCCACAGCACTGAAAGGCATGCTTTTGTCTGGGGGAACTGTTTATAATTAGTTCTGGCTGGGAATGAAAGTAATTCCCAGCGTTGCATTAAAATAGGTTTTGCTTTTAAAATAAGTTTGTGTTTCATTAAGTTGAATGAAGCCTGGGTCAGAACATCTGCAATGCTGTTTAGAAGAAAGAGATAAAGATGGGAAGGGCCTGAAATATTTCAGCAGTAAAGCAGAAATGCAAAATATTAATAATAGAAGTATGTTGTGCTTGAACCCTGGAGCCTCAGTGCGGGATGGGTGTCTGCTCCTTGGATATGAGGAATGTCTGAAGGTGATTTCTGCCCTAATTTTTTTCTGGCTGCTGTAGATTTTACGCTTGTTTGTTCTGTGTTTTAAAATTGCTTTTCATACCGTTAGCCGCTCAGAGTCACAGATCTGAGATAGGCAACCATTTAAAAACCTACTAAATAAATTATAATCCCAAGTATTAATGTGCAGACCGGCCTTATTGCTTGGACTGTCAAGAGTTTGATGAGATTTTCTTTTTTTAATTAAAAAGGCCCCCTGGAATATGGATATTTTAATAAACGTGGGACGGATTTCCTCAGCCATGCAAACTGTGAAAGGTTTTCCAAACCTCACAAAATGATATATGGGTAAAACCTACAAAGATGGCTATTTCCACCCCCTGATATTATGGGAGAGATGTAGTGTTTTTCCCAATCAGTATAAACAGAAAGTGAACCAGTTTGGGGTAGCAGTTAAAGGCACCAGGCTAGAAACCAGGAGACAGGGAGTTCTAGTCCCACCTTAGGCAGGAAAGCCGGCTGGGTGACTTTGGGCCAATCACCAGGAGACGGTGAGTTCTAGTCCTGCCTTAGGCAGGAAAGCCAGCTGGGTGACTTTGGGCCAATCACCAGGAGACGGTGAGTTCTAGTCCCACTTAGGCATGAAAGCCAGCTGGGTGACTTTGGGCCAATCACCAGGAGATGGTGAGTTCTAGTCCTGCCTTAGGCATGAAAGCCAGCTGGGTGACTTTGGGCCAATCACCAGGAGATGGTGAGTTCTAGTCCCGCCTTAGACATGAAAGCCAGCTGGGTGACTTTGGGCCAATCACCAGGAGATGGTGAGTTCTAGTCCCGCCTTAGGCATGAAAGCCAGCTGGGTGACTTTGGGCCAATCACCAGGAGACGGTGAGTTCTAGTCCCGCTTTAGGCATGAAAGCCAGCTGGGTGACTTTGGGCCAATCACCAGGAGACGGTGAGTTCTAGTCCTGCCTTAGGCATGAAAGCCAGCTGGGTGACTTTGGGCCAATCACCAGGAGAAGGGGAGTTCTAGTCCCGCCTTAGACATGAAAGCCAGCTGGGTGACTTTGGGCCAATCACCAGGAGAAGGGGAGTTCTAGTCCCGCCTTAGGCAGGAAAGCCGGCTGGGTGACTTTGGGCCAATCACCAGGAGACGGGAGTTCTAGCCCCGCCCTTATGCACAAAAGCCAGCTGGCTGATCTTGGGCCAGTCCCTCTCCCTCAGCCCTAGGAAGGAGGCAATGGCAAACCCTTCTAAAATCTCAGCGCGAAAAATGCAGGCCCTGTTCGAGGCATCAAAATCAATACATAAAATAAGCATAAATTACGGCTATGCATTTTCTTTGTCTAAAGCGCCCTTCTGAACCAATAAGGCCCCTACTGGGGATAATGGCACAGTGTTTTGCAGGGCCCAAACTCTCCAGCTTGGCTGCCCACAGCCACATCAGCACTTCCTGTGGCTCTCGGCTCTTATCTGACCTGCAGCCGCTGGGGAAAATATCAAAGGAACACACTCCAAGAGAGAATTCACCCTCTTTTTTTTAAAGGACCTGCAAACCGTCACAAAAGAACAATTTTTCCCCCCTCCTTGCTTTCCACCGGCTTAGAAAAACAGCTTTGTAATCTGTTTTCTGTATTCATTTTGCAAAGGAAGAAGGGTGGGGAGGAGGGGAGGAAGGAAAACCTTCAAGGCTTTCGCAGGAATCAAGGGTCCACTTACCAGCCAAGACGCCGATCTCGGGATCGCTGCCGTGAGGACGAGGTAGCTGGTTTCTGTGCTGATGCTGCCATCTGCAGGGAAAAGAGAGGCACCGAGTTGCTGGATCCGCTCTGGAAGCAATTCTGAAAGTAGAAGTTACTGTGGGGCCCTTGGTACTCTCTGAGCTTGGTTGTGCGGACGTTTTGTTAACCAACTAGGTAATGCCATCAGTACTACGGTAGAAGGGTGTGGGGTTTGCAAAGGAGGAGGAGGGGAGGGGAAAAAAAGATTGTGGGATCCTTGGAACTCTCTGAACCTGGTTGTGTTCTTGCAGGCGTTTCATTACACAACTAGGTAACCTCGTCAGTGCTAGATGGGAATGGGGTTTACAAGGAGGAGAACTGTGGGGCCCTTGGTGCTCTCTGAGCTTGGCAGCTTTCTTGGGAGACATTTCATTGCCCAGCTAGGTAGCATCATCAGTGCTAAAAGGGAGTGTGGGTTGTTCTCTGTTTATATACAGTTCACTTAACAGATAATCAGAGTTGGAAGGGACCTTGTAGGGCATCTAGTCCAACCCCCCTACCCAAGCAGAAGACCCTACACCATTTCTGACAGAGGGCAGTCCAGTCTCTTCTTGAAAGCCTCCAGGGATGAAGCTCCCACAACTTTTGTTCCATGGGTGGATTGTTCTCACTGTCAGAAAGTTTCTCCTTATTTCCAGGTTGAATCTCTCCTTGTTCAGTTTCCATCTGTTATTCCTTGTCTGGCCTTCGGAGGCTTTGGAGAATAGCTTGACCCCCTCCTCCTCTCTGGGGCAGCCCCTCAAATATTGGAAGATGCTCTCCTGTCTCCCCTGGTCCTTCTCTTCCCTAGACCAGCCATGCCCAGTTCCTGTAACCATTCATCATATGTTTGAGCCTCCAGTCCACTTCTCTGTCAGCGTTGGTGGGAGTGGTCTTAGTGGCTCTTTGATTAAGGCATTGTTTACCAATTGGTTGCTGGACGAGTATTAATCCTGGTGTTAATCTCTACTTACATGGGTGTCGGTTGCAACTGGGAAACGGTGAGCATCCTAGACCAAGCTAAGTCCAAAAATGCTAGAGAATTCCCGGAAGCTTGGCACAGACAAACCAGCCATCAACAGGCACACAGAGATAAATGACATCTACGCACCCTTCCAAAAGAGACAATCAAAATGCTAGGAGGTGCCAGCACTTTCTGGCCAGCAATCCACACCCACCTATGCAGAGATTAACACCAACAGTATCAACCCAGACAATCAAACAGCAAACAACAGGTAAGGTAAGATTAAGATAAAAAAAGTGAAAGTGAAAGTAAAGTAACGAGGTAAAGTAAAAAACAAAACCCAAAACTGAAGAATTGCTTATGTGAGTTAAATGGCAGCGGGGCTTCTGCCCCAGAAGTTCTGTTCTTTCTCCGCACAGAACCTTTTTCCTTGACGAGAATCTGCGAAGTCAGGAAGGACTCCGAGAAGACCACGGACCCCAGGCAGCCTCTTCCGGCAAGCAGGTCAGGGATGTCGTACACAGCCATGGTTACCTGCAGCGAAGCAGGGGGAAAGCATTGGACGGGTCAGTAGTGGGTTCCTACCTTGGTCGGACCAATCAAGGCCCAGAAGGCTGGGCAGCGCCCTCTCAACCGCTATTGAGTTGGGGGGCGACCTTTAAATTGTTTGAATTCTACTGCCACCTTACTGCTTCCCAAAGTGGGAATGGCATTCCCTTGGTAATCCCTAAATTAGAGGGAGCAGAGCCTCAATCTTTTCTTTGACCTCTTGGGCACCAATCTTTTTGATAGTGCTCCATGATACCAAAGACAAGGAAGACACAGTTGTCGACCTCCATTTGGCAGTTTTGTCCTTCTATTTTAACCGGCAGAAGAAGAAAAAATTCTTAACGGACATGGTAGTTTGCCCTATTCTGGGGTTTATTGGGTAGTTATCCCTTTGAATTGTGAAGCAATCCTCCCATTGCCTTGAGGGACCTTCCTGAGAGTCCCCTTGGTAGGTTTTGCCTGGACTCTTATCATCAGGCAGAATCGCTCTGGGCATCCTTACTAGGTGGCCTCTTTTTCTGCAGCGCTGACAGTTTGCTGATCCAGTTCTACAGAGGAAGAACTGAGTCTGTCCTCTGCACCTCTATGACTGTCTGGTTTGGTTCTGCAACCCAACAGGACAGACACAGACTCCAGAGAGTGATTAGGACTGCAGAAAAAAAAATGGCTACCAACCTGCCTTCCATGGAGGACCTTTTATCCTGCACGAGTCCAAAAGAGGGCTGTGAAAATATCTACAGACCCCTCACATCCTGGACATAAACTGTTTCAACTCCTACCCTCAAAACGATGCTATAGAGCCCTGCACACCAGAACAACTAGACACAAGGGGAGTTTTTCCCCCCTGAACGCCATCACTCTGCTAAACAAATAATTCCCTCAACACTGTCCAAATATCTACAAAGTCTGCACTACTATCACTGTTAATCTTCTCATCACTCCTTACCACTCATCCCCTCCTATTTGTGACTGTAGGACTGTAACTTTGTCGCTTGTATCCTTACGATTTATATGGACTGTTTCCTAGTATGATTTGATGGCTTATTTGTACCCTGTGACTATCATTAAGTGTCTGTCCTGATGATTCTTGACTCTTGATGAATATAGCTTTTGTTTTATGCACACTGAGAGCATATGCACCCAGCAAATTCCTTGTGTGTCCAATCACACTTGGCCAATAAAGAATTCTGTTCTGTTCTGTTCTGTATTTCTATTCTGTTCTATTCTATTCTATTTTATATTCTGTTCTGTTCTATTCTATTCTATTCTATTCTGTATTTCTATTCTATTCTATTCTATTCTGTATTTCTATTCTATTCTATTCTGTATTTCTATTCTATTCTGTTCTATTCTGTATTTCTATTCTATTCTATTCTATTCTATTCTATTCTATTGGGTGAAAAATAGTCCTAAGTCACTTTTTTCAGTGCCATTGTAACTTTGAACAGTTAATGTTATAATTCAAGGACTACATATATTCAAGCTTCCTTTTAAAAGGCGAGGGCTCTAATTCAAACTTTCCCAGGGACTAGAATTCACTGTCTCCCATTTTGTAGCCTGGTGCCTTAACCAATACACTGGCTCTACTTTACAGATGTGGTTTTTTTCATTACATTAGTGTATCTGGCTGCAATATGCATTCATTCATTCATTCATTCATTCATTCATTTATTCATTCAATTAATCAATCAATCAGTTTGCTGCCCATCTCATCACAAAGCATATTGCTCAACATCTGTGCTGAATAAGATTTTACCCCATTACTGAATATGTTTGTGTTCTTAATATGGTTTTTACTTACAGGCTTTTGGTACAATTCTATACGTTTGTGGCTTTTATTTTGTATTTTCCTTATTCTGCTATGTACTGTTTTTAATTGTTGCGAGCGGTAAGAGAGCCACCAATGTGAGATGGGCAGTTATACAAATTAAACAAATAAATGAATAAATCTACTAGTAGATGGTGGGAAGTCAGCTTGAATTAAAATAGATGTATTAAGACCCGTGGTGGCGCAGTGGTTAGAATCAGTACTGCAGGCTAATTGTACTGACTGCCGGCTGCCAGCAGTTCGATCCTGACCGCTCAAGGTTAATTCGCCCTTCCATCTTTCCAAGATCGGTAAAATGAGGACCTGGATTGTTGGGGGCAAGAGGCTGGATCTGTAAACCGCTTAGAGAGGGCTGTGAAGTACTATGAAGCAGTATACAAGTCTAAGTGCTGTTGTTATCTTCCTTCCTTCCTTCCTTCCTTCCTTCCTTCCTTCCTTCCTTCCTTCCCTTTCTCATTCTCCTTCCTGGTGGTGCAGTGGTTAAAATGCAGTATTGCAGGCTAATTCTGCCAAATGCTGGCAGTTCAATCCTAACCAGCTCAAGGTTGACTCAGCCTTCCATCCTTCCAAGGTCAGTAAAATGAAGACCCAGATTGTTGGAGGGGCAAGAGGCTGACACTGCAAACCGCTTTAGAGAGGGCTGTAAACCAGCATGAAGCAGTATATAAGTCTAAGTGCTATTGCTAACAAATGTCTCTAGCTTTCCACAAAATAAGGGGCATTTGGTGGTGCAGGCTGTTAAACACCTAGCACTTAGCTCCAGCTGCCTGCAATTACTGTAGGCTCGAATCCCACCAGGCTCAAGGTTGACTCAGCCTTCCATCCTCTCGGGGTAGGTAAATTGAGGACCCAAGATTGTTGGGGGCAATAAGCTGACTTTGTAAAAATGCCGCTTAGCAATAACCAGGCATATACAATGGAATGAAGGCTATTGCTGAGCGCATTGGGTTGCGCTCCAAACATTGTAAGCCGCCCTGAGTCTCTGGAGAAGGGCGCATATAAATGTGAATAAAATAAAAATAAAAACATAGACACACAGGAAAATCTCAAGTTGGTCTTATATAGAGGCAATCCTCGACTTAACAATGACAATTTGAACCCCAAATTTTCCTTGCTAAGCAAGGTAGCTGTTTCAGTGAGTTCCGCCCCATTTTACGACCTTCCCTGCCACCGTTGCTAAGTGAATCGCCGCAGGGGTTAAATTAGTAACACGGCTGCTAAGGGAATCTGGCTTTCCCCGTTGTGCCCTCGGCTTGCTCAAATGTAAGCAATTCTGAAGCACGCAGAAACATACTCACCGTTTTAACCAAGTAGAGGCCGTCCTTGTTATCCACTGGAATAATTCTGTAGGGAGGAAAAATAAGATTTTAGCATGTTTTTGTTGCAGTGCCAGGCAGATGGCGTGGCACGCCTCAAACCTTCAACTCCGATAGCATCAGTTGGGAAGAAATAAAGAAAAAACAACTTTTAGCATTGGAAAGTAGGTGTTTTTTTTTTCTTCCAAATTTCCTTACAGAGAATCAAATTCTTAAATCACCCAAAAAGTCTTGGGTGTGTGACAGTGAGTAGTTACAGTGTTGCTGTCAACTCATAAAATATTTCTATGGTCTTTTTAGAGTTGCCAACAGAAAGGGAGGGGGGAGCAGTGCGGCAGTTTGCAAACCTTAAGTGCTTTCCACAAATGTTTTCAGAGATAGTAACTAGGTGACTGAAGTTTCTGCTGCGCAAAATTCTAACTGGAGAGCATGGTTGATGACTCTGGGCTATGGATGTGTCCCATTGGAGAATATGGATTACGATACACCCAGGGGGGTGGAGGGAAAACCAGGGTCAAGGGTGACAATGAATGATGTGTCTCAGAGTCGGCTACACCCAGGCAGTGCCAGACATGTTTACTCTTAATAAATCTTCTTTAAGTTTTGGAAGTTTGGCTCGAGGCTCATGATTTAAATGGGGATCACTGCCGGAATCCTGACAGTGGCAAGAGCTCCTTAAGTAGAGTGTCCTGCCAAATGGCAATCAAATCACCCTGGGGCTTTGCAACCGTCGTAAGTACATGCCAGTTTCCCAGTGACCAATTTTGATCATAGGACTGTGGGGGGCTGCAATGGTCCTAAGGGCAAGGGGAGGTCATTAAGACACTTTTGCAGTGCTACTGTAACTTTCAATGGTCACTAAATGAACGGTTGTAAGTCGAGGACTGGGTGTAAAGTCTAATTCTGGTCTTTGCTGTCAGTCCTTTGAGTTCGGCCAGACAAGAAGCACCGACCGTAAGTACTAACTCCACCTTTATTGTGAGGTTACGGTCACAAAATCTTGTAAGTCTGAAAAAATGACTCTCCTTCTTTATTTTTAATTTATTTATTTTTAATCCCATCATCATTCTTATTATTTTTACAAATAACTCAAGGCGGTGAACGTACCCAATACATTTTCCCCTACACAATTTCCCCACAACAACCACCTTGTGAGGTGAGTTGGGCTGAGAGGGAGAGACCGGCCCTGAATCACCCACTCAACTTGCATGACTAAAGCGGGACTAGAACTCACCGTCTCCTGGTGATTGGCCCAGAGTCACCCAGGTGGCTTTCATGCCTAAGGGGGAACTAGAACTCACCGTCTCCTGGTGGTTGGCCTGAATTACCTAGTTTTCATGCCAAAGGCAGGACTAGAACTCACCGTCTCCTGGTGATTGGCCCAGAGTCACCCAGGTGGCTTTCATGCCTAAAGGGGAACTAGAACTCACCGTCTCCTGTTGAGTCATTTTCGAGCCTAGTGCCTTCCCCGCCATAGCAAACTGGTGGTCCCTTACTTTTGCCTTCCAGAAAACTAGGGTGCTTTCTGTAGCTTCCCCATAACTCTTTTTCTTTCTGTGGGCTGAGAAACTTAACCCTTTCACATGGCAGTCGCCTGGTTTGCAGCTCTCCCTTCTGCCTCCCAAGGTCATTCTCATTCCCACAGACCACGACAGTTGCTTTCTGGATCTGCACTACCTCAAAGGGCTGTTGTGGGGTTCTCAGCCCACAAGACAAGCTCCCAACTGATGCAACTTCTCTTTTTTTTAATGTTTTATTAATACATTTTTCTTAAACATTAAAAAAACTCAGTATTTATCTGAGCAACATGTTGTCTGGGTACAATTAATTTTGAATAGAAAAACAACAATAATCATAATAGTAATCATTATATATGAATAATAATCACATGGTAATAGTGCATTTAGCTTATCCATACTAAAAAAAATTCAGTGTATAATCAATTATCCTTTTAAACTTTTTAGGTTCTAACCTCTTACCTGTTATTTTGCCCATGTTAAAAAGTATTCTGTTTCTTCTTTTTCTTTTAAGTGTTAAACTATCCATCTCTGCCCATTCTAATATTTTTTTATAACATTTTGCGGGGATCTCTTCATTTTTCCACTGTTGTGCAAGCACAATTCTTGCTAACTTATGTCTCTTCATCTCTTCCTCTCACCCCTTTCTTTCCTGGGTTGTCTTCCCTCATGCATTATTGAGCACAACAGGTGTATTTGCAGGGTGTTCCTTTCAAATGAGAGACACCGGGATCAAAAATATTGCACCCCACCACCACCACCAAAAGCGGCACAGGCAACCGAAACAGATTGTATACTGTGTCCTGTAGCGACCGGTATCTCCATGGAGAAAATACTAAATATTATCTTATACTGGAATGGCAGCCCAGCAAAACAGCGTTTTCTCTGTTTCTGTGAAAGCCAGTTTGGTCTAGTGTTAAGGGCCTAGAAACCAGGAGATTATGAGTTCTAGTTCCGCCTTGGGCGTGAAAGAAGGCTGGGTGACTTTGGGCCAATCATCAAGAGAGGGTGAATTCTAGTCCTGCTTAGGCACAAAAGCCAGTTGGGTGACTATGAGCCAACTGCCAGGAGATGGGGAGTTCTAGTCCTGCCTTGGGCATGAAAGTATCTTGGTGATTTTGGGCCAATCACCCGAAACAGTGAGTTCTAGTTGTGACTTAGGCACAAAAAGCAACTGGGTGACTTTGGGCCAGTCACTGGGAGATGGTGAGTTCTAATCCTGACTTAGGCACAAAAACCAGCTGGGTGACTTTGAGCCACTCACTAGGAGACAGTGAGTTCTAGTCCTGACTTAGGCACAAAAGCCAGCTGGGTGACTTTGAGCCACTCACTAGGAGACAGTGAGTTCTAGTTCCTGACTTAGGCACAAAAACCAGCTGGGTGACTTTGGGCTACTCACTAGGAGAGGGTGAGTTCTAATCCTGACTTAGGCACAAAAACCAGCTGGGTGACTTTGAGCCAGTCACTAGGAGACAGTGAGTTCTAGTTCTGACTTAGGCACAAAAGCCAGCTGGGTGACTTTGAGCCACTCACTAGGAGACAGTGCGTTCTAGTTCTGACTTAGGCACAAAAACCAGCTGGGTGACTTCGAGCCAGTCACTAGGAGACAGTGAGTTCTAGTCCTGACTTAGGCACAAAAGCCAGCTGGGTGACTTTGGGCTACTCACTAGGAGAGGGTGAATTCTAATCCTGACTTAGGCACAAAAACCAGCTGGGTGACTTTGAGCCAGTCACTAGGAGACAGTGAGTTCTAGTTCTGACTTAGGCACAAAAGCCAGCTGGGTAACATTGGGCCAGTCACTAGGAGACGGTGAGTTCTAGTCCCAACTTAGGCACAAAAACCAACTGGGTGACTTTGGGCCATCACTAGGAGACGGTGAGTTCTAGTCCCGACTTAAGCACAAAAGCCAGCAGGGTGATTTTGGGCCAATTACCAGGAGATGGTGAGTTTTAGTCCTGCCTTAGGTTCGAAAGCCGGCTGGGTGACTTTGGGTCAATTACCAGGAGACAGTGAGTTCTAGTCCCGCCTTAGGTACGAAACCTATGCTGGTTCCTCTTCCTCAGCCAAACCCACCTCATGGAGTTGTTGCCGTGGGAAAAAAAGGAGGCAGGAGTGTTAGGTAAGTTTATAGATATATAAAAATGGTGGGATCAAAATCTAATAATCGTAACAGCAAGAAACACAACCACAGGCCATCCCTTCAGTCAACTTCAAAGCAAAAGGCACTGTCTAATCAAGAGAAGGAAAGAGCTCACCTCCCATGGTTGTTCACAGCTTGAATCCAGAAATCTATCTTGGTACTGTATGAAAGAGGGAGAAAATATATATATATATATATATTTTACAAAAAGAGGAAGAAAAATGAAATGCTGAAGTTAACCAGATTCTCTGGTTACACTAAACGTCATGTTGTACGGGCCAACCTGAGGAACATCAAGGAGCCCTTGACTTACGACCACGATTGACCCCCAAAATATACGTTGCTAAGTGAAGTTGAGCTTGTTCAGTGAGTTCTGCAACTTTTCTTGCTGCAATTTTTAAGTCAATCCCTGCAGTTGCTAGGTTAGCCACGCTTTCGTTAAGCGAATCGGGCTGCCCGAAATGATTGTGCTCGTCGGAATGCTGCAAAGGGGGATTACGACTCCTGGGACACTACCACCATCGTAAGTACATGCCAGTTGCCAAGCGTTTCAATTCTGATCACATCATCCTAGGGATGCTGCCAAGGTTGTTAAGTGTGAAAATCAATCCCAAGTCGCTGTTTTCCGTGTCCTTTGTGACGTCAAATGGCCACTAAACCAATAGTTGTTAAGGGGAGGACTACCTGGAGTGCAGAGAATGCATCTGTGGGCATGTGCATAATTTTGTATTTATTTATTTTGTCACGTTTGCTTAGCGTTTGTTGGAGGTGGTGACCCTGTGAGAGCTGTGTGCAATGAAATTTCATTTTAATGTACGCTGATCAGGGTGTTGTGGCCCACCGGCGGCTGACGAAGCTGCCTGGCAGCAGAGTCGGAGGGTAGTGAGGAGGTTGGGAAGGAACCTGGGCCAGTTCTGGAGGCTGAGGAAGACCCGGAGGAGGGCTCTGCATCGGAGGCAGAGATGGGGTCAGGGCAGGCTGGCAGTCATCAGCTGCCTTCGGGCTCAGACAGCAGTGAGGCGGGGGAACTTCTGGAACTGGTTCCCAGCGTCAAGCCTTTCTCTGCTACCATTTTCAAAGGCTTGGAAAAACCTTTTGCCAGGGAGTAAAAATTCTTCAAACATCCCTGTTAATTAGAGGTGATAGACCATGTTTTTCTTTGCTGTCAATGTTGATAAAAATTAGACCCGAAAAGTAATCTAAAACCATTTTTATTTATAAAATAAAGAAACCTACACCAAGCTACATGTTTGCAACCTAATCTCCACCAAGGCATATAGAAAAAGAACAAAGGAAAAATACAACGGAAGTTACAGAGGAAGTGAAGTAAAAACTTTGTACACATGCGCAGTGAATCAAAACATCACAAGACTTTCTTATCTCATTACTATGGAGACAAGATAACACAGTGCTGGCTAGCAGACACCTGCTTGCTAGAATATGAGCTTAGAAGCTTGAACAGACAAACCCCAAAAAAACCCGCAGTGACACCCGGCCTGCGCATGCGCAGGGCTACCAGAAAACAAGAACAGCGGAGAAAGCAGGGTGACTCGGGAGTAAGGCCACATCTCGGAGATGATTGGTTCCTCCCATAGGACACAAAAGAGGAGCGAAGGGGACATGAGCTTTTACAGGAAGCAATTAGTTCATCCGGTTGGTTCAAGCTTTGAAAAGTTCCATTTGGCTCTGGGTCAAATTTGGCCTTGCCCTGCCTCTGGCCATTCGTTCTCTGGCCATATTCCAAGTCTGATAAGGTGGGTGTTTATCAACATTCCCCTGAAAAGACTGTTGGTGAAGCCTGGCCGGTTGTGAATGGACGTAATTCACAGCCGTAGGAAATAAAAAAGGTTTTGCCATAGGTATAGGGGGCACTGTACTTCAGTGGTTCACCTCCTACCTCTCGGGGCGGTCGCAGTCGGTACTGGCGGGGGGACAGAGGTCCACCTCGAGGGTGCTCTCTTGTGGGGTCCCTCAGGGTCGGTCCTCTCCCCTGCTATTTAACATCTATATGAAGCCGCTGAGTGAGATCATCCGTGGTTTCGGGGTGAGTTTTCATCAATATGCAGATGATACTCAGCTGTATATTTCCACCCAACCAGATCGGTGATGCCCTCTCCTGATGACCCAGTGCTTGGATGCGGTACGGATCTGGATGGACGGAAACATGCTCGTCTCAACCCGGCCAAGACTGAGTGGCTGTGCGTACGGCATCGCGCCCAGTCAGGATTATCCATCGTTAACCATAGGGGAGTGGTGTTGCCCCTGTGGATAGGGTGCGGAATCTGGGGGTCCTCCTGGATGCACGGCTTCGATTGGAGGAGCAGGTGGGGGCCGCGCCAGGGGGCTTTTGCCCAGCTCCGTTTGGTTCGCCAACTACGCCCTTTTCTGGACCGCGATGCCCTGCACACGGTTACTCATGCCCTTGTTATCTCCAGACTCGACTACTGCAACGCTCTCTATTTAGGACTACCCTTGCATACTATCCGAGATTGCAGCTGGTGCAAAATGCGCGGCGCTGGTGGTGATGGGAGTTTCCGTTCTCCCATGTTACCCCCCCGCGCTGTCTGCATTGGCTGCCGGTTGTGCTCGGTGAGATTCAAGGTGTTAACATTAACATACAAAGTCCTCCATGACATGGGTCCGCAATATTTAAGGGAGCGACTCCTGCCGACATCAAGTACTAACCGCCCTGTGCGATCACATAGGCAAGGACTCCTTGGGGTCCCGTCGGCTGGCCAATGCCGGTTGGCAGTCCCCCGACGACGAGCCTATTCTATTGCGGCCCCTGACCTCTGGAATCAGCTTCCCCGGGCTCCGTCTGGCCCCTGACCTCCGCGCCTTCCGCCGTGAATTGAAGACCTGGTTATTTAACCAAGCCGGGCTGTGACCCTTTGGGGGGGGGATGGCTTTTATTATAGTTTTATTGTGTATTTGTGTAATTGCATCTTAATGGGGCTTGTTAGTTTAATTCTTTTTTAATTATTTATTGTTTCCTTGTTTTATTTGTGAGCCGCCCCGAGTCTTCGGAGATGGGGCGGCATACAAGTCTCATTAATAAATAATAATAAATAAATAAATAAACTAAGGTAGCGTTCTCGGCTTTCTAAGGAAGCTGAGATCAGAACACAGGGTACATTCAAAGGGACAATAAAGTGCTTCTAAGTCAGAGGTCTCCAAACGTGGCCACTTTAAGACTTGTGGAGCGATGCTGGCTGGGGAATTCTGGGAGTTGAAGTCCACAAGTCTTAAAAGAGGCCACGTTTGGGGACCCCTGTGCTAAGTCTTCGAAGTCTCTTAAGAACTAAGGGAGAGTCATTCCACGTTTTCAAAAACCAGCCCTGCGCGCGAAACAACCCGTTATACAATCCCAGTTTGTACAAAAATGCTCACAACAACGAAACAACAGAGAGAGAAAGAGACGTACCGTAGCGGAGTTTTAAAGCATGACAGTTGAAAGGCCTCAAGCCGATTGAAAAACACCTTCTCTGCTACTTCTTTTGCCTGTCAACAGAAAGAATAGGGGAGAAAAAAAATCAAATATGATACATTCTTTTTTTAAAAAAATTAAAGAATAAATAATGGTAGTCCTTGACTTACAACTGTTCATTTAGCGACCGTTCAAAGTTACAATGGCACTGGAAAAAAGTGACCTACGGCCGTTTTTCACACCGTTAAGACCGTTAAAAGACCGAATCCCCACGTTCAGAAGATCAAAATTCAGCCGTTTGGCAACCGACTCACATTTGTGACTGTTGCAGTGCCCTGGGGTCATGTGATTCCCTTTGGGGAAGCCTGATCTGCTTAACGACCGCATGACTGACTTAAGAACTGCAAGGATTTACTTCATTGTGGCCAGAAAGGTCGCAAAATGGGGCAAAAGACGCGCTGAACGACTGTCCTTGCTTAGCAGTGGGAACCTGGGATTCAACTGTGGTCGCAAGTCCAGGACTACCTGTTCATAGGGGTGGGATTCAGCCTGTTTGGCACAGTTCAGGCAAACAGGATGTTCAATTTACATCTGGTTTGCCTGAACTGGTAGTTGAACCGACCGGCTGGTCAACTCATAAAATGTATCCCACCCCACCCCTCCCAGGAAGCTCCACGGGGCCCGTTTTGCATGCAGGTAAGGGCAGGGTCTGCATGGAGGCTCTGGGGAAGGTGAAAAACGGCCCTCCAGGAAGTTCCAGAAGTCTGGAAACCGGCCTGTTTCCAGCTTCCGGAGCTTGGAAGAGGCCGTTTTCATCCTCCCAGAGGCCTGAGGGAAGCCTCCGGACTCTGGGGAAGGTGAAAAACAGCCCTCCAGGAAGTTCCAGAAGTCTGGAAACGGGCCTGTTTCCGACTTCCGGAGGCTGTTCAGAGCCTGGGGGAGGCCATTCTCACCCTCCCAGAGGCCTGAGGGAAGCCTCCGGACTCTGGGGAAGGTGAAAAACAGCCCCCCAGGAAGTTCCGGAAGTCTGGAAACGGGCCTGTTTCTGGCTTCTGGAGGCTGTTCAGAGCCTGGGGGAGGCTGTTCTCACCCTCCCAGAGGCCTGAGGGAAGCCTCCGGACTCTGGGGAAGGCAAAAAACAGCCGAACCAGAAGTTCCAGTAGGCCATGCCCACCACGCCCATGCCCACCCAGCAACTGGGCTGAGAACCAGTTGCTGGGATTTTTGAATTCCACCCCTGCCTGTACACACCAAAGAGAGAATAGGCCAATGTGTGGCCATGGTTAGCCACATAGCGTTAAGCCTGAATGAGGAATAATTAAGCTAGCTCCAGAAGTAATTATAATTTCTTATACCCAAGCACACCAGACTGCGGTGGGTGGGTGGGGGGAACGAAGGAGGTTGTGTAATTCAAATAGTCCTCAGTTTACGACCACATTTGGGACCAGAATTTATTTAGTGAAGCTAGAAACGGTCGTTAAGTGAATCCGGCCTGATTTTCCCATCTTTTTTTGGCCACGACTGTTAAAAGTGAATCAGGGCTGTCACTAAATGAATCCTGCAGTTGTTAAGTGAATCTATGCTTGCCAGAAGATCACAAAAGGGGATCAGGTGACACTGCAACGGTCATAACTACAAGCCAATTGCCAGGCACCTGAATTTTGAATCCCGTGACCATGGGAACGGTGCAATGGTCGTTAAGTGTGAAAAACGGTCCTAACTTAGCCACTTTTTTCAGGGCCGCTGCAACTTCAAAGGGTCACCAAAGCGAATGGCTGTAAGTTGAGGACCCCCTGGATTGCATGCTAACAGCAAGCGCTCCGTTGTGAGTAGGGAAGCACCTACCTTTGTAACGTGTGACGTTTTCGAGAAGGTCTCTATGCCAGCCAGGACGGCCTCCACCACAGCAAAATAGATCTGAGATAAGAGTTTACTTGAAAAGGGGAAAAAGAAAAGAAATGCAATATGAATTATGGAGATTAATTCAGATTTTAACTCCACACAATCCAAAATTCCTTTACAAAACAGAGTCACATAGCAATCGTTGTTTGTTTTTTTTAAAGAAAAGACCCTTGAAGGAAGGACAAATAATCGGTGTCATTGATGGATTTCAAGATTAGAAAGGCGAAGTTTGTAGAAAGAAGGAAATTGAGGTAAGAGGCAAAATAAAGATAAAATATAAATGTAATTACAACTGCCATCACAAAGTCTGGAAGCCTTTCTTTCCCTTCCCTTCCCTTCCCTATTTCCTTTCTTACTCACTGTTCTTTATGTTCTTCATTCCTTTTCTAACATTTGTAATTCTTTTTATCTTGTTAAAAATTCTTCAATCAAAGCTATGCTAAAAAAGACCCCGAACACAAAGTAATTCTCGGTAACTAGGTGCCATTAGTTTAAAAAAAAAAAGGGTGAAGAAGTTGACACAAATCAACAAGCTATCTTGGAAGCACCCCGATTTTAGACGTAAATCAAAGTCTCTTGAGTGGGAAATTAAAAAAGCATTCAAACTGCAATAGTGCACGGTGCACAACCACAACTGTCATGCATTACAAGTTGTTCTGCTCGGCCAGGAGGTGCTTAGAGGGGATCATAAGGGCAATTTTAAAAAAACTTACACTTCTTCCGTTTTCTTTTCCAATCCATCGCCATTCCCTTTTTACACAAATAGAGAAACACAGTTATTTCTCTCTCTCTCTCTCTCTCTGCCATGGCAAAACAAATCCTCTACTCTTCAATTGTTATTTTGCGTTATTATCTATATATATAAAAGCGAAATTCCACTCAGGCGTCATCACAAAATCTCCAGAACCATAAAGCCTACAAACTTGACATTTGGCATGTCTGTTCCTCTTGGCTTCTAGGGGCTCACTAAGAAAGGATTTTGAAATGACCATCACACCATTAGTATTTCCTATATTATTATTGTTATTGTTGTTGTTATAATTATTGTTGTTGTTGTTATTATTATTATTACTACTACTACTACTACCGTGTTTCCCCGAAAATAAGACACTGTCTTATATTTTTTTTGGCTCCCAAAACACACTAGGTCTTATTTTCGGGCAGGTCTTATATATTTATGGTGCCAAATAGTGGGTGTGAGTGTGTAGGGTGTTTCATGGTGCACGGTTGCTCCCTGAAAAGTCTTCCTGGAACTGGAGATTTACACTAGGTCTTATTTTCGGGGTAGGTCTTATATTAGGGCAGGTTTAGAAAATAGTGCTAGGTCTTACTTTCGGGGTAGGTCTTATTTTCGGGGAAACACGGTATTAACATGCTCTGATGCTAAGGAGTTCTACTCCCCCTCCCCACCTGGAAAGAAACCTCTTCCAAAGGCAAAACACAAGCAGAGGAGTTTCAGTTTCAGTTTCACAGCAGCACCAGGCAGCTTTAGTACAGAACAGTTGAGCTAAGCCACGCCCAGGCTCCTTGCTGTCTCCTTCTTGCTCACACAGCAAATGCTCTTTCCGTTTCCAAACAGCCCTCCACTCTCTCACCCACTGACAGGATGCTAGCCAGGTGAATACCGATGGATGTTGGTTGGCAGAGGCAGAATTTACCCCCCCCCCTTATTTTCCTCCCCAAAAACTTGCCCGATCAGAATAGTTTTGTAGCGAAGCACGGGTATCCAGCTAGCTTTAGATATAATCGTTGAAATGCACTGAAATTTTTCCGATGCACTTTCAGCATTTTGAACTTAGGATGCAGAGTTAGTCCTCGGCTTACTTCATTTAGCGACCATTCAAAATTACAGCAGCACTGGAAAAAGTGACTTACGGCTACTTTTCACACTTACGACTGTGGCAGCATCCCAGGGTCAAGTGGTTTGCATTCGGACGCTTAACAACTGACTCACAGTTACGACGGTCGCAGTGTCCCTGGGGTCATGTGATCCCCTTCTGCGACCTTCTGACAAGCCAAGTCAGTGGGAGAGCCAGATTCACTTAACGACCGTGTTAGTAACTGAACAACAGCAGGGATTCACTTAACAGCAGTGGGAAGAAATGTCGTAAAATGGGACAAAGCTCACATAACCAATGACTCGCTTAGCAACATCAAAGTTGGGCTCAATTGAGGTTGTAAGTCAAGGACTACCTTTTAGCATTTTGAATTTAGGATATATAACACTGCAAGGGGAGGTTTATTAGCTGCTTCTAGAGGCATCTGGGAGGAAGGAGGGGGTCAAAAAAGTCAAGAGAGAGCTGCTGTCATCTCTCCTGGTTTGCATTTTGCCCGATAGTGCCGTGACAAGGTGAGCATTTTTAAGGACGGCCTAGTATGGCGATGCTCAGGAATCAGGCAGGTGAGAAATCCTGGTTTAGTGGGTGGACTTACCAAGGTAAGGAGTGTGAGTGGCACCGAAGAAGTAGGTCCTGGAACAAGCCAGGGGCCCCTTGGGAGAGACACACTGCACTACCTGTTGTTGGTAAACACAAAATAGACTGGTTATTTATTTATTTATTTATTTAATGAGATTTCTATGCTGCCCTATCTCCCGAAGGACTCAGGGCGGCTTACAATAATAAAAGGAATATAATACAAGAATTAAAAAGCAATTAAATATGAAATCTCACTAAGCAATTAAAATTCGTAAAACTAATGACTAAAATCCCATCCCCCTCCATCAGTCTGGGTCAGCAAGTTGGAAAAGCCATGTTTTTAGGCCACGATGGAAGGACTGGAGGTCAGGGGCCACCTGAAGCTCCAGGGGCAGCTGATTCCATAGGGTGAGTGCTCCCACAGAGAAGGCCCTACTCCTAGGGGTCGCCAGCCGACATTGTCTGGCCGACGGCACCCCAAGGAGGCCCTGCCTATGGGAGCGCGGGATGTTGGGAGGCCGTTACTGGCAGCAGGGTTCCCCGCAAATACCCCGGTCCTAAGCCATGAAGGGCTTTATAGGTCAGTAACAGCACCTTGAATCTCACACAGAGGGCAACTGGTAACCATTTAGGGCCTACACATCCATCCATCCATCCATCTAATCTTATCTATAATCTAGCTAATCTATGTTATCTATCTTATCTATCATCCATCTAATCTATCATCTATCTTATTTTATCTATCATCTAATCTATCTATCATCCATCTATTATCTATCTTATCTCTTATCTCCTATCTATCTGTCTGTCTGTCTGTCTAATCTTCCACATTTATTATTTTTACAAAGAATACAAGGCATCAAACAGATCTAACACATCTTTTTTTTTAAATTCATATTTATATACCGCCCTTCTCCGGAGACTCAGGGCGGCTTACAATTTTTGGGATAAAACCTAATGCGCTCAGCAATAGCCTTCCTTCCATTGTATATGCCTGCTCATTACTAAGCGGCATTTTTACAAAGTCAGCTTATTGCCCCCAACAATCTTGGGTCCTCAATTTAGAGAGGATGGAAGGCTGAGTCAACCTTGAGCCTGGTGGGATTCAAGCCTGCGCTAACTGCAGGCAGCTGGAACTAAGTGCTAGGCATTTAACAGCCTGCACCACCAAGGCTCTTCCTGATCCTATTTTCTCCACACCAGAATGCCTCCAGTCCTTGCCAATGACTTGGCAGCTTGGAGGTGAGTGAGCCAGGCCAGAAGGCGCAATGCCTTGACCACAGTGCTCTACCGGCGGCTTCTGAAAATTCCAGGCAGGAGGCTTACCATGTGCTTGGCGATGCTGCCAGCCAGACCCGTGTTGCGAAGCAGGTGCCCTTCCGAGGGGAAGCTGAAATTGCCCGAATTCAGGTTTTCTCTGGACGAGTGGGTGCCAAAGAGCGCGAACGGTTGCCTGCTGGGACTGATCACACAACAAAACAGCAAATGGCACACTTTCCTTCTATTGGAAGTCAAAGCGCTAAGAACGGGCCACGTTCAAAACGGGTAAAGAAAAATAAGATTTAAAAGAGCAACACCACAGCAGGAGAAATGGGGAGGAGCTGGATAGAACACCTTTTTTTCCAAGTGGCAATTTTTTAAATTAAAAGTCCCACATTTTCTTGGGTTGCTGCAGTGGTGCTATTCAGCCGGTTCACACCGGTTCACATGAATCGGTTGCAAGGATTTGGTGCGGGTCATCGAACCGGTAGTAACTTCTGGCTGACCATGGCCCCGACCCATTCTCCTCTCTCCTCCCTGCCCAGTCAGTCCTCATTGCGCATGCGCAACATTGCACGCATGCCCGACATCACTGACTGGGTTCTTGCCTGCCCAGTCACTCCTTAAGGTATTTCTTTCTTTTTTCCCTCCCGACGATCAGCTGTTCCGACGATCAGCTGTGCTGGGATCCCCCTCAATGTCTTACTTCTTCACCCAGGAGGAAGGAAGGAAGGAAGGAAGGAGAGGAGAGGAGAGGAGAGGAGGAAGGAAGGAGAGGACAATTAGCTGTTCCGATGATCAGCTGTGCCGGGATCCCCCTCGCTGTCTTACTGCTTCACCCAGGAGGAAGGAAGGAAGGAGAGGAGGAGGAGGAAGGAAGGAAAGGACAACTAGCTGTTCCTACGATCAGCTGTGCTGGGATCCCCCTCACTGTCTTACTTCTTCACCAAGGAGGCTTCCCCGAGGCCCAAAAAATGGGGGAAGGGAGGGGTTGCTGCAAAAAAAGCCACGCCCACCTAGCCACACTCACAGAACCGGTAATAAAATTGTTTGAATCCCACCACTGGGTTGCTGCTTATTTCAACAGAAGCACAGAGGGAGGCGATGGGAGAACTGAAATGCTTCTCCATCACCCGTCCCTCTCTGCTACTGTTGAAATAAGCACCAAGCCAAGAAAAATGTGGGACTTTTAATTTAAAAAAAATTGCTATTCAGAAAAGGTGACTTGTGGGAGAAATATGGTCTATGCATCCATGGCTTGGGCAGGGGGTTGGACTAGATGACCTACAAGGTCCCTTCCAACTCTGATTATCTGTTATCTTGCTTGGACAGCACCTGCAAGCCTTGAAACAGATGCAGCGGCTTTAATGATCTCAAGAGACATGGCTGCTTTAATGATCAGCAAAACCAACTTTGCCTGCCGCAATACAGGCAAGTCCTCGATTTATAGCCATAATGAGGCTAAGATCAACTAAAAAGATACACCTTTGGTTTTTTTAGCTGCCAGAAAAAGGGAGTGGGGGGAAACAGTGGATTCCTTAAGTGCCTAGATAATCGTCCTGGCAGCCCAAAGCTGTCGGAGCGCAAGCATATTACTGGAGAGCCTGATTGATGACTCTTGGCTATGGATGTGTCCCATTGGAGAATATACATCCAGGGGGTCGGGAAAAGACCAGGGTCAAGGGGAAAATGAGTGATGTATTTTAGAATCGGCTGCATCCAGCTAACACCAACATGGCCACTTCTAATAAATCAAATTTATTTTCTCTGAGAGATGCGACTAGAGACGTATGATTTGAATGGGGGTGGATTTGTTGGAGACCTGACACCTAAAATTTCCGTTGTTAAGTGAGACATTTGGGAAGTGAGTTTTGCCCCATTTTATGACCCTCCTTGCCACTGTTGTTAAGTGAATCACTGCAGCTGATCAGTCAGCAGCCTGGTTGTTAAGTGAATCTGGCTTCCCCCCTTTTGGCTTTGCTTGTCGGAAGGCCACAAAAGGGGATCATGTGACCCCAGGACATAGCAACAGTCATAAGTATGAGGCAGTTTGCCAAGCATCTGAATTTTGATCACATGATCACTGGGGGATGCCGCAACGGTTGTAAGTGTGAGAAACGGTTGTAAGTCCCTTTTATTCCCCGCTGAGGTTGTAACTTCAGTCACTAAACGAACCGTTGTAAGTCAAGGACTACCCGTGTTGTGAGGTAATTATTCGGAATGGCAGGAAGCACATTTTTAACATAGAGCAACCATATTCAGTGGTTTTTCTCAGGGAACAGAAATTCTGATTTAAGTACAGAAAAATTCACCTCAGGTTTAATTCCCTCCGAGCCTTCCCATAAAAAGGACTGGCTGCTAAGTGACACAAAGACCCCCTTTTTTTCTTTCCCAGAGACCCCCTGAAAGCTGCAAACTGACAAAACAATAACCATCCATTTCCAAGGTTATATCTGGATTGCAATTCTGAAACTCTGTCAGCTAGGATGGCAGGAATTTATCGTTGAGTATACACGATCAGGCTTTGGAAAGATTGCCATAAATCTTACATTTTTACAGTCTTTTTCCTTCGGCTATTTGATGGAAGAAGAAGAAGAAGAAAAAGCTTTTCGAAGGCTCAAGGTGCAAACTTCACCTCTGAGGTTATAGCTCTTTTATTGTTATCATTATTATTGGTGTTAGAGGGACAAACCTAGAAATTATATTTGTGTGTTGATATTGACCTCGCGCAGCAAGGAAGTTATGGAAAGAAAAAAATACCTGTTATCTGTTATATGGCTTGAAATCAACCCATGGCTGAAGTAACTTCGGAATGGCTGCAGAGGGGGAAAAAAACATTGGTTATCATGAAAATAAACAGGGAGATTAAATAACGTATTTTTCATAAGACGCACCTAGCTTTTGGGAAGGAAAACAAGGGAAAAAATATCTGCCTACCACCAATTTGCCTCCTTGCAGCAAACAGCAAAATGTAGTCAATGAACCAGTAGTAACACTGGTTGAATTCCACTCCTGCTTCTGAGGTGGGTAAAATGAGGACCCAGATTGTTGGGGGCCAGAGGCTGACTCTGTAAACTGTTTAGAGAGGGCTGGAAAGCACTGTGAAGCGGCATATAAGTCTAAGTGGGAAGGAAGGAAGGAAGGAAAAGGAAGGAAGGAAGGAAGGAAGGAAGGAAGGAAGGAAGGAAGGAAGGAAGGAAGGAAGGAAGGCTGACTCCATAAACCACTTAGAGAGGGTTGTAAAAGCACTGTGAAGCGGTATATAAGTCTAAGTGGTAATTCTATTTTATTCTGCATTCTCTATTCTATTCTATTCTATTCTATTCTATTCTATTCGAATCGATTTGATTGCCATGGTGGCACAGTACTTAGAATGCAGTATTGCAGGCTAATTCTACCGACTGCCAGGAGTTCGATCCTGTCTCAAGGTATGACTCAGCCTTCCATCCTTCCAAGGTCGGTAAAATGAGGACCCAGATTGTTGGGGGGCAAGAGGCTGACTCTGTAAACTGCTTAGAGAGGGCTGTGAAGCACTGTGAAGCAGTATATAAGTCCAAGGGCTATTGCTTTTCCTTCCTTCTTTCCTTCCTTCCTTCCTTTCCTTCTTTCCGTCCCTCCTCTCTTAATTCCCTTTCTCATTCTCCTTCTGGGTGGCATAGTGGTTAGAATGCAGTATTGCAGGCTAATTCTGCCCGCTGCCAGGAGTTCGATCCTGACCGTCTCAAAGTTAACTCAGCCTTTCATCCTTCCAAGGGGATAAAATGAGGACCCAGATTGTTGGGGGGCAAGAGGCTGACTGAATAAACCACTTAGAGAGGGCTGTAAAAGCACCATGAAGCAGCATAGAAGCCTGAGTGCTGTTGCTATTCATACTGTTGTCAAAACGCTGGAATTCCCTGCGCCTCCAGCCTGTGCCTGTCTGTTTCCATTGGGTGCCATCCAAATCGCCTTCAGCCAGCCAGATTGATGCCTTTTTTGTTCTTGAAGAGAAAGGATGTTTATTCTCTGGCAAGGAAGGAGCCCGAAAAGTCTCATCTCAAGGACTTGAAATGCACAACAAGCTTCATGTTGCAAAAGGAGGAACTGTGCAGCAAGAAAGCACTGGCAGCCCTCGACTTACGACTTCTATTGACACCCACCCAAATTTCCATTATTAAATGAGGCAGTTGTTAAGGGAGTTTTCCCCCCTCCCATTTTACAATCTTTTTGGCACAGTTGTTAAGTGAGTTTTTGCAGTTGTCAAGTCAGTAACAGGGTTGTTAAGTGAATCTGGCTTTCCCATTTGACTAGGGACACTGCAATGGTCGTAAGTGTGGGAAACGGTCGCTTTTTTTTTAAAGTGCCGTTGTTAAGTTTGAACGGTCACTGAATGAATGCTGGCAAGTCAAGGACTATCTAGAACCAGGTATGTAAACTGAAGTTTTTTCTATCCCTCTGAAAGTTGGCCCATTACCTCTCCTGTTTGGGATTCTGAGAGTTCCAGCATGAAAGGAATTTCAGTGTCAAAATTGGCAAAGAAGTTTGCCCACTGATGTTCAAACGTCATCAAATCCTAGAAGAGAAACAAACAGGCTTTAATTCCGCAAGCCAACATTATTAAAGCCCCCCCCCACTCAAAAGATGGTGAGAGAAGAGGTCAAACATTTGCATTTATGAATAGAGAGAATGGAAGGGAAGGGAAGGGAATAGAATAGAATTCTTTCTTGGTGTATTCAAGTGTGATTGGACACACAAGGAATTTGTCTTTGGTGCAAATGCTCTCAGTGTACATAAAAGAAAAGATACATTCGTCAAGAGTCAAGAATAATCAGGTGCAACACTTAATGATAGTCATAGGGTACAATAAGCAATCCAATCATACTAGGAAACAGTCCATATAAATCGTAAGGATACAAGCAACAAGGTTATGGTCATATAGTCACAAGTGGGAGGGGATGGGTGATAAGGAGTGATGAGAAGATTAATAATAATAGTAGTAAAGATTTAGTAAATAGTTGGACAGTGTGGAGGGAATTATTTGTTTAGCAGAGTGATGGCTTTTGGGAAAAAAACTGTCCTTGTGTCTAGTTGTTCTGGTGTGCAGTGCTCCATAGCATCGTTTTGAGGGAAGGAGTTGAAACAGTTTATGTCCAGGATGTGAGGGGTCTGTAGATATTTTCCCAGCCCTCTTTTGGACTCAGGGTGCAGTATAAAAGGTCCTCCATGGTAGGCAAATAATGGACGTGGAAAGAGCAAGGATAACCTGCTCCAAACGTTTTGCAGCAAAAGGGTTTTTTTAAAAAAAAGAACAACCACTTGCTTCTTATCAGACTCTTAAGTCAAGCAACTCGGGGTTAAACACAACAACAGTGAGTAAAACATTAAATAAATTGCATCAGCCTATCCTTTTGGCAGTAGCAGCTGCTGGTAACAGATTCCACTAAGTAGGGGAAGAGGAGTAAGATATCAAAAGAGAGAGAAAGAGAAAAAGAGCATGGCAATTTGATATAATGTATTTATATCCCAGCTTTATTATTTTTAGACATAATTCAAGGCGGCAAACACATGCCATACTCCTTCCTCCTCCTATTTTTCCCACAACAACAACCCTGTGAGGTGGGCTGGGCTGAGGGAGAGGGACTGACTCAGTCACCCAACTGGGTTTCATACCTGAGGTGGGACTAGAACTCCCAGGCTCCTGGTGATTGGCCCAAAGTCACTCAACTGGATTTCATACCTGAGGTGGGACTAGAACTCCCAATCTCCTGGTGATTGGCCCAAAGTCACCCATTCAGCTTTCATACCTGAGGTGGGACTAGAATTCCCAGGCTCCTGGTGATTGGCCCAAAGTCACTCAACTGGATTTCATACCTGAGGTGGGACTAGAACTCCCAATCTCCTGGTGATTGACCCAAAGTCACCCATCCAGCTTTCATACTTGAGGTGGGACTAGAACTCCCAGGCTCCTGGTGATTGACCCAAAGTCACCCATCCAGCTTTCATACTTGAGGTGGGACTAGAACTCCCAGGCTCCTGGTGATTGGCCCAAAGTCACACAACTGGATTTCATACCTGAGGTGGGACTAGAACTCCCAATCTCCTGGTGATTGGCCCAAAGTCACCCATTCAGCTTTCATACCTGAGGTGGGACTAGAATTCCCAGGCTCCTGGTGATTGGCCCAAAGTCACTCAACTGGATTTCATACCTGAGGTGGGACTAGAACTCCCAATCTCCTGGTGATTGACCCAAAGTCACCCATCCAGCTTTCATACTTGAGGTGGGACTAGAACTCCCAGGCTCCTGGTGATTGGCCCAAAGTCACACAACTGGATGTCATACCTGAGGTGGGACTAAAACTCCCAATCTCCTGGTGATTGACCCAAAGTCACCCATCCAGCTTTCATACTTGAGGTGGGACTAGAACTCCCAGGCTCCTGGTGATTGACCCAAAGTCACCCATCCAGCTTTCATACTTGAGGTGGGACTAGAACTCCCAGGCTCCTGGTGATTGGCCCAAAGTCACACAACTGGATTTCATACCTGAGGTGGGACTAGAACTCCCAATCTCCTGGTGACTGACCCAAAGTCACCCATCCAGCTTTCATACTTGAGGTGGGACTAGAACTCCCAGGCTCCTGGTGATTGACCCAAAGTCACCCATCCAGCTTTCATACTTGAGGTGGGACTAGAACTCCCAGGCTCCTGGTGATTGGCCCAAAGTCACTCAACTGGATTTCATACCTGAGGTGGGACTAGAACTCCCAATCTCCTGGTGACTGACCCAAAGTCACCCATCCAGCTTTCATACTTGAGGTGGGACTAGAACTCCCAGGCTCCTGGTGATTGGCCCAAAGTCACACAACTGGATTTCATATCTGAGCTGAGACTAGAACTCCCAGTCTCCTGGTGATTGGCCCAAAGTCAGCTAGCCATTTTTCATGTCTAAAGTGCACTAGAATTCACCACCTCCCAGTTTCTAACCTGATCACTTAACCATTAGATCAAACTGCCCCAAAGTGTCTCCTCCTTGATACTTGAAGGCTTGACCAAGGTCATGTACAGGAATGGGGAAAGACTGGGCAGGATTCCACCAGCCTTGCCCTGCCCAGCTGAAAACAGTCCCTCTGCATCCTTCTAGATGTGATTTCAGTTGAGGAAGAACTGATTTGTTTCGGTTTGAGAAAACGATGCGTGCCCCTAAGACAGGTCCACAATCTTGTCTATCCAATCGATCACTTAATATGCCATCTGCGCTCCCTCTGTTTGGAGAGGTTCTGCTAACAGACCTGAAATATCTACAGGAGTGTCTTATTTTTAAAATTACACAGCTGGCTGAAAGAAAACAGTGAATAATTCAGGCAATGGCCACTAGATGACAGCAGAGGCCCAGTTTTCAACTTCCCATTTTCTCGAAGAAAACCTGCCATTAACATTATTGAAATATTTTAAACTATTATCAAGCTAGAATGAAAAGCTTACCAGCTTCTTGGAATCCGAACGAACGCACACGGGAGCCCACAGCAAACCCAAACCCAAAATGGAAAGAAGCCACAACATGGCAGGTAATGGAGATCTGAGCACCGCTCACACTGAACTCGAAAAGGTGCGCAGCGTATTTGGGACAAAAAAAAACCACCGCCCACTTTTAATATGGGTAGCCTTTCACTTACCAAAATTTGAGCCAATTTTTCCTTTGCAAAGCAAGACAGTTAAGCGAACTTTGCCCCATTTTATGACCTTTCTTGCCACACTTGTTAAGTGAGTTAACAAGGTGGTTAAATGAATCTTGCTTCCCCGTTGGCTTTGCTAATCAGAGAGGACTGCATGACTCCGCAACACAGCAACCATCATAAACATGAGCCAGTGGCCAAGCGCCTGAATTTGATTCCGTAACCATTGGGTGCTGCAACAGTTGCTAAGTGTGATGACCCAGGAAGCAGCACACATGTAATAAATTCCCAAACGTCAATAAATTTCCTTTAATGCCTCCAACTTGGCCTCACTGTTCAATTGTTCGCAGTTGCAGATTAAACTCTTCCCAAAATAGTCTCCGAAAGAAAGAAATACAGCCCAAACTCAAAGAACAGATAACGGAGAAATAAAAAACCAAAACAAACCGCACTGAAGGAATTTCCACGACACACCAGGATAATTAATTTTTTAAACTTTGAAGATAACAAGGCATAGTCCATTGGAAGAATGCCAACCAAGATAAACCTCAGCCAGGAATAAAACATGCTTTGCTTCTGGCAACGCTGTGTTTTAAACGCCCCTCTTATATACTATTCCCCCCCAGCTGCAGCCAATGAGGGGGATCATGGCCGCTTCCTCTCTCGTAAGCCAAGTTGCTCCCTTCTCCGTTCCTCCCTGTATGCCCTAGGATGAAGAGGGGATGGGCCTGGGTCTTCCTCTGAATGCCCAGCCGGCCTGTGCCCTTCCCCAGTTTCCTCCATAACCTCCGGAGCCACACTTCCACTCCCTGTCGGCTGTTCCTCCTCTCCCTCGGAGTCAGTCTCCAACAGGGGCATAATATTAAGAGTGAAAAACAGTCACAAGTCACTTTTTTTTCAGTGCCGTTGTAACTCTGAAGGGTCACTAAATGAATGGTTTGTAAGTCAAGGACTATCATTGTGCATTTTCTGTTACGCTTTTAAATCGGTTTGCTTTTACCTTGGTTTGCTGGAGCTAACAGAAAAGCTTAAAATCCCTTTATCTGCTGGAGTGTCCACTGGATCCAAAAGAACCAACTGCCTGGGCACCTGATCACTGCCTCTGCCCCTTGGCAGAATAAGCCACGAACATCATCATCATCATCTGACCTCTTGGGGGTGGGGTTAAACTGATTTTATTTGGGCTTGTCAGGTTTAATTTGTTTTTAATCTATTTATTGATTGTATTTTTAGTTGTGAGACGCCCCGAGTCCTTTCGGAGAGGGGGGCAGCATACAAGTCCAATTATTAAATTAATTTAAATCTTCTTTTAATGATCCTATAATTCCTTGTGGGCAACTGAATGGGGCTAGCAGAGTGTTTACTGGCTGGATGCCCTTCCCATTGCCAATATGGAGTTTTGTTCAGTAGATATATTCTCACTGTGCCTGAGATGACCCAGGGTGTGATACAAAAGCAACGAAGTCACAAAAACAGGTGAAGCCCCTTTAATTCCTTCAACTTGGCTTCAAAGCTCCAAATATCCTTGACTCAAGACAAAAAAACTCCCCCACAAACAGTTACAAAAAGGAGAAAATGCCGTTTAAACTAAAAACACCTGTAAATTATAAAAACTATTAAGAACAACACAAACCACACTGAAGCAATTAAGGAGACAAGGCAGGATAAGGGCTTGAAGATGTCCACAGATATCGAAATACACACACTGGGAAGGACACCAGAATTCAGATAACAACGGACAGATTAGAATTATTTCATGCTTTGCTTCCAGCACTGGGCCATTCGCAGTTTGTCCTTTTAACCAGTCGTCACAGCTGCAGCCCATGAAGGGGATCAAGGCCCTTTCCTCCCCCGTAGACCACGCCATTCACGTTTCTCCCTTATCCGCTCCTCCCTGCATGCCCTAGGATGAAGAGGGGATGGGCCTGGGTCTTCCTCTGAATGCCCATCCGGCCTGTGCCCTTCCCCAATTTCCTCCACAACCTCCAGAGCCACACTCCCACTCCCTCTTGGCTGTTTCTCCTCTCCCTCAGAGTCAGATATCTGCCTCTACCTAGGATAGAACTCACAGCCTCCTGATTGTGAATCAAGAGCTTCACCTCTAGGCTACTGCACCACTCCAACAAGCCACGAACACGCCATGAACATTCTCAAATGCATCTGGACACAAACATATGAGTGACCCGCTCTCCGTGCTTCCAGAACAGAGTCCATCTTGGAAGCCATTTTGGAATGAGGAACCATCTCTCTGCAGATTTTCCTCCTCGTCTGTCCACAGAACCACTCGGTGGATCTATGTTTTTTTTTAATGACCTGCAAGGAAAAGACTCTGGACACTTTACCTCGTCAAGTAAGCTCTCCAAAGAATTGGGATCCACTTTACTGTAGGCCTTCCAGAGATCCAGACTGACATCCATCAACTGCGAAGAGAAAGAGTCAGAGGTGGTCTAGAGGCATGGAAGGTGGGGGGGAGGGCAAGGGACAGTCTAGGCCGCAGTGGTGGGATTCAACTTTTTTTACCACTGGTTCTGGGGGTGTGGCTTGGTGGGCGTGCTTTGCGCGCGCACAGAGGGCTTGCTGCTGACCTTCTCTTGCACTCCTGCACTCGCCCTGTGTCTTCAACGGCTGACGTGTGGCAATTTCCTGTGCCACGAAGCAGCTGAGCTTCAAAACCAGGAAATAAAGGTCAGGATAGAGCCAGGGCAGGCAGGCAGGCAGGCCCAGCAGCTGATTGTCAGAGCGAACTGGTTGATCCTTGGAGCTACCGTTTTGGCTGAACCGGGCCGAACCGGTAGGATACCACCCTTGCTAAGCAGGGCTGGCAAATGGGATTGGAAAGGTTGTAAAATGGGCAAAACTCACGTAACAAATGCATCACTTAGCAATGTAAGTGTTGGGCTCAATTGTGGTCGCAAGTCGAGGACTAGCTGTGTAAGACTAAGGCAGGGGTCTGCAACCTTAAACACTCAGAGCCATTTGGACCAGTTTCCCACAGAAAAAAAAACAGTGGGAGCCACAAAACCTGGGTGGGCGTGGCCCACTCAATGTCACTCACTCCCACTTAGTCACATGATCCCCCCACCCCACTAACCTGCTTTCCAGCTCCGTTCTCCTGGGCAGGGCAACCAAAGGAGACGCAGCCAATCAGCTGGGACACAGGAGGGGGACATAGATGGGGGCGGGGCCAGGACATAGATGGGGTGGGGCCAGTCAGAGGTGGGATTGGCCAGTTCCCCCAACTACTCAAAATTTCCGCTACCGGTTCTCCAGAACCAGTCCGAACCGGCTGAATACCATCTCTGCAGCCAGCCTTCTCATCATGAGCTCGCTGCCCCAAGGAGAAGGGCAGGGAGGATGGCTCTTGGCCCGGGCAGGGGGCTACCTCGGGAACCTGCTTCCATGGACCCTTTGTGGCGATGAGTGATGTGAACCCGTTGTACAAGCTGTACAAGGCCAAATAGAGCTCCAAGTCAAGACAGAGCTTCAGGTTTCAAACCGACCAGAATGAGCAGTTGCTTCCTGCAAAGGCTCCTGTCCCTTTGCTCCTCCTTTATGTCTTATGGGAGGGGCCAATCACCTCCAAGCCTTACTCCCGAGTCGCCCCTTTTGTCTTAACTGTTCTTGCAGCCAGGATTAGAGCCAAGGCCCTAGCTCCTAGAAAACTTTCTAGGGCAGAGGAAAGACAGGCCAAAGGAAGACAGAGAGCCTTGGATAAAGAATTGGACAAGACTCTGAAGGGCTCCAAGATGGCTGCCAGTAGTGCAATGGCACACCAGATTCCGCATGAAGCCATGCAGCAGGACCAATGGGCAGATACTAGGCAGTACTTGATAGCCTGGTTGCCAAGTGGCTCAGTTCATCAAGAGTCCTGGGAAAGGGTGGTCACAACCAAGACGGCCCTTCGGTTCTTACCTCGTATTTCATGGTGAAGAAGCCATCCCCGCCGATGCCTTCCAGCGCAAACCAAAACATGTCGAAGATCTGCAGGTGACCTGCAAGACACCAAACGCATTTTTGCAACTGTTTCCTCCAGGGGTGGGATCCGACAGGGTTAACTACCGGTTCGTGGTGATTTACGATGTTTGGTGATTTACGATGCGCTTCTCTGCACGCTGCGCACATCAATCTTCGTCAGCAGCGTTTGAAACAACATTTTGTTCCTGCTTTTCAACCACAGCTGTGCCTCGCACAGCAGCTGAAGTTGAAAAACAGGAAATAAAATCAGGTAAGAGCCGGGTGGGAGGCGGCCAAACAGCAGCAGACATAGAACCGGTTCTATGTCTGCTACTCTTCAGAACTACTGGTTCTACAGAGCCGGACAGAACCGGTAGAAACCCACCCCTGGTTTCCTCCACTTACAACCATTCGTTGAGTGACAGTTTGAAGCTGAAATGGATCGGATGGGTCTCGACAGACTAGAACCATGATGGCGAACCTATGACATGCGTGCCACAGGTAGCACGCAGAGCCACTTGTGTGGGCATGCGAGCCCCAGCCAAACCTACCTGCACTGCATATGCGCCTGCCTCCCAGCTGAATTTTGGCCAGTTTGAGGCCAGTTTCGCCCTCTTGAAGGCTCTGCAGCCTCTGGAGGCTGCAAAATGGGCCTTCCGGAAATACCGGAAGTGTTCAAACGGGCCCGTTTAAGGCCTCTCAATTTCCGGAAGGCCCGTTTTTTTGGCCTCCCAAGGCTGCAGAGGCTTGCCTCGAGCCTCCGAGCCACCTCTGTGAGGTGCGTGCATGCGCAGTGCAGGTAAGGAGGTGGAGGTGTTGCGTGTGCATGTCAGGGGGGTGGGGCGCATTGCATTGTGGGTGCCGGCACATGCGTGCGCGCGCCTTCGGCATACCACAACAAAAAGGTTTGCCATCACTGGACTAGAACCCTGGGCCCTATCTAACAAAATGAATTTCAATGCAGAGAAAAGGAAAGTCCTACACTCAGGCAAGAAAAACCCAAAGGACACATATGGACTGGGTGAAACCAGGCTCAATAGCAGCAACTGGGAGAGGGATCTTCTGCACGTGTGCGCACAACCCCCCATGCGCCCCCTGCATGCTTCTGCATAGGCCCATTTCGTCACTTCCTGTAATACTGGAAGTGACAAAACGGGGCTATTATTCAGCCTGAAAAGCCTTGCAGAGGCTTTTTCCAAGCCTCTGGAAGGCTGAAAAACACCTAAAACCAGCTGAAAAATCAGCTGTGAGGCGCAGTGTAGGTAAGCGGGTGTGAGCGTATGCACAGGGGGCGTATTCTGAGTGCTGGCACACTGAGTCTTGTAGCCTGCTTAATTTTTGGCACAGGAGCCCCAAAAGGTTAGCCACCACTGTCCTAAACTCAGAAACCTACAGAGTTCTGCTTTCTTGTTTAATTAAAAAGATAAATGAAGGACAACACAGAGGCTTGTGTGTTTCTTGCATCAGCTGGCTTTGGCTCTTCTCAGTAACCCATGTTCTGCCCCCCTTCACAGTCATTAACAGGAAACCAAGAGCCCTTTCTGTTCTAAAAAAAGAAAGCTACATTATCATCACCATCCTAATAAAAGAATCTGTTATTTCCTCGCATAAAAAGGGGATTTCAATGCTCTCGTGCAAAGCACAAGGGATCTATTGTCTTTCCATTTTACAGGGTGTGATTAACACAAATTGAGGCAGGAGCTCAAATTACTCACTTTGGATGGGTTTTCCTTGAAGGACCCATTAAAATGAACAACACCAAAATCCAGATGGGGACAAAATTTATGCAGGCAGCGCTCGAATTACGACATTACAATCCGCAGGCAGTGCTCGAATTACAATAAGGCCCCAAATTTATGCTGCCAACCAAGCAAGGCAGTGGTTGAGTGGGTTTTGCTCCATTTTGCGGCCGTCCTTGCCACCGTTGTTAAGTGAAACACTGCCGTTCATAAGCTAGTGGCATGGTCGTTAAGTGACTCTGGCTTCCCCCTGGACTTCGCTTCTCAGAAGGTCGCAAATTGTGTGTGGAAATCGCAGGAGCCCGGGACGCTGCAACCGTCGTAAATATGAATCGGTGGCCCAAGCGCCTGAATTTTGATCGTGTGAAGATGGGGATGCTGTAGCGATGTTAAATGTGAAAAATGGTTGTAAGTTGCTTTTTCCCAATGCTGCTGTAACCAGGGGTGGGATTCAATTTTTTTTAAACAACCGGTTCTGTGGGTGTGGCTTGGTCATGTGACTGGGTGGGCGTGGCTGGGTGGTCATGTGGCTGGGTGGGCGTGGCTGGGTGGTCATGTGACTGGGTGGGTCAAAAACTCACTTTAACAATGCTCTTGGAGGAGGGGGTTGGACTAGATGACCTCCAAGGTCCCTCCCAGCCCTGGATTGCTGTGCTGTTTCAAAACATTCTCTGAAGCTGCATCTAGTGCCAGGGCTTGTGATCCTTCCTTCCTCTCCTTTTACTCTCCCTCCCTCCCTCTATCCATCCATCCATCAATCCAGCCATATCTCATTCACTTTTCCTTCCTTTCCCTCTTTCTCCCTTCCCTTTCTTTCTCCCATCCCTCCCTCCTTCCCTCTTCTTTCTTTCTTTCTTTCTTTCTTTCTTTCTTTCTTTCTTTCTTTCTTTCTTTCTTTTCTTTTTCTTTCCTTTCTTTCTTTCTCTCTCTCTCTCTCTCTCTTTCCTTCCTTCCTCTTTCTTTCTTTCTTTCTTTCTTTCTTTCTTTCTTTCTTTCTTTCTTTCTTTTTCTTTCTCTTTCCTTCCTTCCTTCCTTTCTTTCCACCCACCCATGCCCCATTTTGGGCCTAGCAAACCTCCCTGCACTTACCTGGGAGCCAAAATCAGGTGCGTGGGGACTCCTGGGAGAGGAGGGGTGGGGCCAGCTGGTCTTTGGAACCACCGGTTCAGCGAACTGGATGTCAAATTAACAACCGGTTCGCCCAAACCAGCCCAAACCGGCTGAATCCCACCCCTGGTTGTAACTCTGAACCAGAGGTCTCCAAACTTGGCGACTTTAAGACTTGTGGACTTCAACTCCCAGAATTCTCCAGCCAGCTCTGCTGGGAGCTGAAGTCCACAAGTCTTAAAGTCGCCAAGTTTGGGGGCACCCTGCTCTGAACGGTCAGTAAATGAACCGTTGTAAGTGGAGGATTATCTGACCTACCCCAGAGTCTGGTTTAAAGGGTTGGGTTTTTCTCTAACCTACCTTGGGAGCTGAAGGGGATGCCAATCCGGCTGCAATCTCGAACCATGTCCACGAAGCTGGAAATTTTAAATTCTTCAGCCGACTCTTCGTCTTCATACTAATAAAACGAGAAGAAGGAAAGAATCTTTATTTGAAAATAAAGCAAGTGGCAGCAGTTCCAGGCTGAGTTTTCCCAATGCACGATGGCTTTTCACGCCCTCAGAAAGTCCATTTAAGCTTCCAGCGGCTCTTAAAAAATAGCTGCATTTTAGGATCGACAGTTCCTGCAAAGCAAAATAGGAATTCTAGTACAGGCAGCCCTCAGCAACCACACCTGAGCAAACAAAATTTATGCTGCTAAGTGCGACGGTTGTTAAGTGAGTTTTGCCCCATTTGACGGCCCTTCTAGTGAAGTTGTAGCGAATCACTGCAGTTGTTGAATTAGTAACACGGTCGTGAAGCAAATCTGGCTCCCCCAGTCTGGCCCGTTAAGAGGGTGCAAAAGGGGATCGCGTAACCTTGGGATGCAGCAATGGTCGTAAGTATGAGGCAGTTGCCAAGGGTCTGAATTTTGACCACGTGGCCCAGGGGGATGCGGCGAAGGTCATTTAAGTGTGAAAAACGGCCGTAAGTCGCTTTTTTGCAGTGCCGTTGTAACTCTGAACGGTCACTGAATGAACTGTTGTAAATTGAGGACTGCCGGTAATCCAGGGAAATGCCTGTAACTGATTTCCAGCATTATTACTTGGCAGGACTTGCTTTTCCACTTAATGAGTCAAATTGGTGCCCATCAACCATTTGAGCTAAAAAGCCAAAGAATCCTGTGTCAAAAACTTTACACAACGCTGGGCCCAACTCCTTCCACTGGCTGCTATATTTATTTTCCTTTTATTTAACTTGTATCCTGCCATTATTATTTCTACAAACCATTCAAGGTGGTGAACAGATCCAACACACCTTCCACCTCCTATTTTCCCCATAACAACAGTGAGATCAGCTTGGGCTGAGAGAGTGAGACTGGCCCAAAGTCACCCAGTTGGCTTTCATATCTAAGGCAGGACTAGAACTCCCAATCACCTAGTGATTGGCCCAAAGTCACCCAGCTGGCTTTCATACCTATGGCAGAACTAGAACTCACTGTCTCTTGGTGATTGGCCCAAAGTCACCCAGCTGGCTTTCATACCTAAGGCGGGACTAGAACTCCCAATCACCTAGTGATTGGCCCAAAGTCATCCAGCTGGCTTTCATACCTATGGCAGAACTAGAACTCACTGTCTCCTGGTGATTGGCCCACAGTCACCCAGCTGGCTTTCATACCTATCGCAGAACTAGAACTCACTGTCTCCTGGTGATTGGCCCAAAGTCACCCAGCTGCCTTTCATACCTATGGCAGAACTAGAACTCACTGTCTCCTGGTGATTGGCCCAAAGTCACCCAGCTGGCTTTCATACCTAAGGCGGGACTAGAACTCCCAATCGCCTAGTGATTGGCCCAAAGTGATCCAGCTGGCTTTCATACCTATGGCAGAACTAGAACTCACTGTCTTCTGGTGATTGGCCCAAAGTCACCCAGCTGCCTTTCATACCTATGGCAGAACTAGAATTCCCAGTCTCCTAGTGATTGGCCCAAAGTCACCCAGCTGGCTTTCATACCTATGGCAGAACTAGAACTCCCAGTCTCCTGGTGATTGGCCCAAAGTCACCCGGCTGGCTTTCATACCTATGGCGGAACTAGAACTCCCAGTCTCCTGGTGATTGGCCCAAAGTCACCCATGGCTTTCATACCTATAGAACTAGAACTCCCAGTCTCCTGTGATTGGCCCAAAGTCACCCAGCTGGCTTTCATACCTATGGCTGAACTAGAACTCCCAGTCTCCTGGTGATTGGCCCAAAGTTACCCGGCTGGCTTTCATACCTATGGCAGAACTAGAACTCCCAGTCTCCTGGTGATTGGCCCAAAGTCACCCGGCTGGCTTTCATACCTATGGCAGAACTAGAACTCCCAGTCTCCTGGTGATTGGCCCAAAGTCACCCAGCTGGCTTTCATACCTATGGCAGAACTAGAACTCCCAGTCTCTTGGTGATTGGCCCAAAGTCACCCGGCTGGCTTTCATACCTATGGCAGAACTAGAACTCCCAGTCTCCTAGTGATTGGCCCAAAGTCACCCAGCTGGCTTTCAAGTAGAACTCAATGCCTCCTGGTTTCTAGGCCAACACCTTAACTACTACATCAAACCTCTCTTTCTTTCTACTTGGTGGAATATGGCAAGCAAAACATTTTCTGTTCCCCCAAGTAAAAAAAAAAAAAGTTTTGCAAGCACTCAAAAGCCGGCCCAGGTTGAATTATGGAAAGTACACCTTCATTCCGGCCACTCTCCAATCGCACCATCTCCCTGCTTTCAAACCCCCAAATTCCTGCCAGAGACACAGCCTGGTTGCTCCCGTTGAATCCTCACATTTCGGAGCGGAGCTGAACCTGAGCTTTTCCTTTGCAAAAGAAAACCGACCCCCGAAAACAAAGGCACCTGAAATCCAGCTGCTGCCTGTTTCCCAAAGCCCAGACGCTGGACGGTGAACGCTGCCAAGTTCGATTTACAGTAAAATAAAATAAAAAGGGAAAGGATTTCACAGAATCTGTTGAGAGGGCAGCGAGAACTGAACAGCGCTTTGGCTCTCTGCCAAAGTGGCTGTTTGTGGTTTTCGAAGCCCCGTTGGCGGGTTTTTATAAGCCCTCTCCAATTTAAAAGCCATGCCTATTGTACTCCGGGCGCCTCTATTTCACGGATGCCAAAAAAAAAAAAACCCTTCGACAAATTCATTTTATGGAGTTCCTCGCATTTCGTTCTCCAAAGCGGCTCCCACTTGGGGCTGGTGGCTCAAGGGCGGGAAAGGAACGAAGCACCGAAAGAACAGCAGAAACAAGCTTTGGACCAAAATGTGACATTTTAAAAGCCCGGTTGGGGATGCCAACTCCCCTGCGAAGGCTGTGAAACGTCTCCAAAATGAAAGGCTCAAATGGCAGGAAAGGAGGCCAGCTGGAGAGGATTTGGAAATCAGCAACTCGGCGGGGCCAAGTACACGAGGCCGGATGGATATATGACACCAGGGAATTATAGGATACTAGCTCGATACTTGTGCTTTGCTACGAGACGATGTGGTCAAGCTTAGTTTTTGGGGAGGAAAATAAGGGGAAATGCTGCCTCTGCCTAGCAGCATCCATCAGTATTCATCTGGCTAGCATCCTGTTCAGTGTGCGAGAGAGCTGAGGGCTGTTTTGAAACTGAAACAGTATTTGCTGTGTGAGCAAGGAGACAGCAAGGGGCCTGGGTGGGGCTTAACTCAACTGTTCTGTACTAAAGCTGCTTGGTGCTGCTGTGAAACTGAAACTCCTCTGCTTGTGTTTTGCATTTGGAGCAGATTTCTTTTCGGGTGTGATGACCCGTAGTCTCTCAAAATAACCCAAAACCCAAAACATGAATTACAGTCCGGCAATGCCTTCAACTTAACTGTTTTATTAGTCACAGTCTAAAGTCCCAAAAATAACTAATGAGGCAAAAGGAAAACAAGAACAAACCGTCTTGGCGAGAGTTCCAAATCAAACCAAGATAAGTAATCATACGTTCCAAGCAGATAACCGGGGAAAGTCCTTGGGAAGAACGCCAGCAAATAGAAACCTCTTTCAAAGGAAACACTAACTTTGACTCAGCAATTCTGACTGCTGGTTACAAACTTATACATACCTCCCAGCTGTAAGCCCTGAGGAGGATCATGGCCCTCTCCTCCCGAGGAGACCACAGTTTTCCCTGATCCTCTCCTCCCTGTGTGCCCTGGGATGGATAGGAGATGGGCCTGGATCCTCCTCTGATTGCCCAGCCGGCCTCTGCCCTTCCCCAATCCCCACCACCACCTCTGCAGCCACGCTCCCCCTCCCTGTTGGCTGTTCCTCCTCTTCCTCAGAGTCAGTCTCCACCAGGGGCATGACATTGGGTGGGGAGAACTCCTTAGCATCAGAGCATGTTAATAATAATAATAATAATACTAAAGGAAATATGCTAAATGCTCTGAGGGTCACGTTGAAGAATCCTTTCTTAGTGAGCACCTGGAAGCCAAGAGGAACATAGATGCCAAATTGCAAGTCTGTAGGCTTTACGGGTTCCAGAGGGCCTCCAGAGCCCAGGGGAGGCCGTTTCTGCCCTCCCGGAGGCCTGAGGGAAGCCTCCGGACTCTGGGGAAGGCGAAAAAATGGCCCTCCCGGAAGTTCCAGTAGGCCACACCCCCCCATTGCCATGCCCACCCAGCAACCGGGAAGCGAACTGGTTGCTGCATCCCTGAGCCTAACCAATATGAATGTAATACAGGGAGTCCTCGACTTACAACCATTCATTTAGTGACCGTTCGAAGTTACAGCAGCACTGAAACAAGCGACATAGGACCCCTTTTTCAC
>CM019151.1:1052167-1063053 GCA_009733165.1 Naja naja | reverse complement strand
GGTTGCAGAACCAAACCAGACAGTTCTAGAGGTGCAGATGATAGACTCCATCATTCCTCTGTAGAACTGGATCAGCAGCTCCTGGGCAGTTTGAGCTTCCTGAGTTGGTGCAGAAAAGAAGGAAGCTGGTGAAACTGCATTGCCCTGCTCAGGCAGAGTCAGCCTTCTTTAGCCCAAACAAAGGCAAAACCAGCCTGTTTCTTCCCCGACCTACCTGGTGTGAGGCCCAGCATCCAGGAAGGAGCCAGTGAGCTGGCATCTGGCTGTGCTTCCATTGCTCTTCAGTTCCCACAATCCACCTGGGGTTCTGATTGACCTGCGCCTGCTGAGATCTAGAGACACACTGGAGAAGTCAAAAGGCCTGATGATGCAGGAAGCAGCTGTGACTTACTTACTCTTCGTTTGCTACTACAGGTAGTAGTGCTTGACTGACGAGTTCCTTTAAGGACCGCTCAAAGTTACAACAGCATTGAAAAAAAGCGACTTATGACCGTTTTTCACACTTATGGCCATTGCAGCATCCCCCTATGGTCATGTGAATAAAATTTGGGCGCTTGGCCACTGACTTATATTTATGACGATTCCAGTGCCATGTGACCCTCTTTACGATGTTCTGACAGAATAGTCAATGGGGATGCCAGGCTCACTTAACAGTTGTGCTACTAACTGCACTGAGTGCAGTGGTCCCTTAACCCCTGTGGCAAGAAAGGTCGTAAAATGGGACAAAATTCATTTAAGTGTTTTCGCTTAGTCACAGAAAGGTTGGGCTCGATGGTGGCCGTAAGTCGAGGCCGACCAGTAGCGGCTTGATGGCGGAAGGCTGAGCAGCGTCTCCTTAAGTGAGGTTTGGGCCTTCAGCTTCAGAGGACATTCAAATGGCTCTGAGGTTGGTGGACAAGAAAGGGCAGTTGATGGGAAGGGTTTGCAGGTGAGCTCTTTGTGGAGGGTGTGCAAAGGTGACACGGGTGAAAATCAGATGAATGGCTTTGATTCTGTGTTATGTGAAACCCAAAGGTGCTGTCATGTCCTCACTGAGGATTCAGAGGGGCAGGCAGAGTGGGAGTGGGAGGCTCCGGTGGCTGTGGAAGAAAGAAGGGCACAGTCCGGCTGGGCATTCAGAGAAGACCCAGGGCCACCCCTCTTCATCCTCCACACAGGGAGGAACAGAGCAACATGGCTTATGGGAGAAAAGGGCCCTGATCCCTTTCATTAGTTGCAGCTGGGAGAACAGGATATAAGTGGGACGTTTGCACACAGCTTCTTGCTGGGCATAAAAGCCTGCATTATCTTTGTCGAGTCTTATCTGGTTTTGGCGTTCTCTCAACTGTGGGTGCTTTGTTATCTTTTGGAAGTCTGCAATTTATTATCCTGGCCTGTCATCTTAATTACTAGTGTGGTTTGTGTTGGTTTTAAAAATTATTTCTTATTTATCTTTACTTTGGGTTCAGACTGCATTTCTTCCCTTTGTAGACTGTTTTTGGAAGAGTTTGCTCTCCGCGAGGATAACTGGACATTGGGGCCAAGTTGGAGGAATTAAAGGGACTTTACCTACTGCGTGACTTTGTTGCTTTTGTGCCATGCCTCTTTGGGTCATCACAGGTGCTTTTCTCAAAAGGCAACTGGACTTTCTTGTTTTTTTTCCTTTGAAGAAGTTTAGCTTCTCATCCTAGAAGCTTCTTCAGCTCTGACAGGATGGTGGAGAACGAAGGAAGATGATCTCCTTGCAGACAGCTGGTCATGGTGCATCCTTTTAGAACAAGGGTCTTCAAACCTGGCAAGTTTAAGACTTGTGGACTTCAACTCCCAGAATTCCTGAGCTGACATGACTGGAGGAGGAATTCTGGGAGTTGAAGTCCAGAAGCTTAAATGTCAAGTTTGAAGACCCCTGTTTTAGAGGGTCATTGAGGCCACTGGAGGTTTATCTGTGTCCTCAGAGTCATCTAAGTAGTGCTAATGGTTCCTGTGGTCTGCAATTTTTTCCCCTCTGGAAATCCATTCCTACTCCTCACCATTCCAAGGGTGTTCATCCCTGAAGAGATTCTCAGTCATCCAGGTCATGTTGTCCCAAAGGTGATTTTTCAGGAGGCAACTGGAGGTTTTTCAGAAGGCAACGTGTATTATATGAAAGTTTTCTGAAAGTCTCTTTGCTGGTAGTTTTAGTGTAGTTCTGGGTCCCCAGACTTGCAATTTTAAGACTTGTGGACTTCAATTCCCAGAATTCCCCATCCAGCAAGGGGAGTTCTAGTCCTGCCTGCTCTGAAAGCCAGCTGGCTGCCTGGGTCAATCACCAGGAGACGGTGGGTTCTAGTACCACCTTAGGCATGAAAGATGGCTGGGTGACTTTGGCCCAATCACCAGGTGACACTGAGTTCTAGTCCCACCTTAGGCATGAAAGATGGCTGGGTGACTTTGGCCCAATCACCAGGTGACACTGAGTTCTAGTCCCAGCTTAGCCATGACAGATGTCTGGGTGACTTTGGGCCAAATACCAGAAGGCTGGGAATTCTAGGCCTGCCTTAACATGAAAGGCAGCTGGGTGACTTTGGGCTGATCACCAGGAGGTGGGGAGTTCTAGTCCGCCTTAGGCATGAAAGCTGGCTAGGCGATTTTGGACCAATCACCAGGAGGCGGTGAGTTCTAGTTCTGCCTTAGTCATGAAAGCCAGCTGGGTGACTTTGAACCAGTCACCAAGAGATTGGGAGTTCTAGTCCTGCCTTAGGGATGAAAACTAGGTGACATTGGGCCAGCCCTTCTCTCTCAATCTAATCCAGTTAACAGGGTGGTTGTTGTGGAGGAAATAGGAGGAGAGAGATGTGCGTTCCCTACCTTGGTTTATTCATAAAAATTATAAACGGTTACAAATAAACATAAATCTTAAGAAATAATAGTCTAAGCTGGTGATGACGGGGAAGATCTCACTCCCTTGTCTCCACCGGAGTGGTGGCAGATGAGCGGGCAGATGAGTTGAGGCGAAGGATGGGGATGAATATTCCAGCAGGCCTTACTTGGTTAAAACTGAGGGTGAGTCAACAAGCGGCTGGCATTTACTTTTGCGATAAACACCAGGAGGGCGAACAGAAATGATAGGGTTGTGATCGCAGCCTGAAAAGGAACATTCTAGATCCTGCAGGCCTGAAGTCGATTATGCAAGGATGGGTGCTGAGAGGAAGGTGCTTCTAGTGGAACAACCATGGCCTAAGGAGAAGGGTTGGATTACCCCAATTGGGTCCAACATTTATGTTGCTAAGTGAGACATTTGTTAAGGGAGTCTCTCCCATTTTATGACCTTTTTTCACGGGTTGCTAAGTGAATCATTGCAACTGTCATAAATACATGTGAATTGCCAGGTGCTGGGATGTTGATCATGTGACCATGGGGATGCTGTGGATGGTCGAAGTAAGTGCAAGTACGGAACTTTGGGTCATGAAGAAATGATTGCTAGTTGAGGACCTCTTGTATTTCATCTATCTATCCATCCATCCATCCATCCAGCTTGATCTATCTATCTATCTATCTATCTATCTATCTATCTATCTATCTATCCTACATTCATCCATCCATCCATCCATCTATATATGTATATATCCATCCATCCATCCATCCATCCCCATCCATCCATTCTATCTATCCCCATCCATCCATCCCAGCTTGATATATATATCCATCCATCCAAATCCATGCTATCTCTATCCACCCATCCATCCATCATGATCTATCTATCCATCCATCCATCCATCCATCTATTCATCCATCCAGCTTGTCGTCTATCTACATCTATCCATCCATCCATCCATCCATCCATCTTGATACTATGTGTATGTATATATCCATCCATCCATCCATCTACATCCATCCATCCGGCAGTCTATCCATCCATCCATCCATGTTGATATATATATGTATGTATGTATGTATCCATCCATCTATCCAGCTTATATCTATCCCCTCCATCCATCCATCCATGCGGCATTTATATCCCTATGCATCCATCCATCATGATCTATCCATCCATCCATCCATCCATCCAGCTTGATCCATCTTATCTATCTATCTATCTCCTTTCATCCATCCCATCCAGCTTTATCCATCCATCTATCCATCATCCATCTTGATATATGTATATGTATGTATGTATGTCATCATCCATCTCCATCCGTCCATCCAGCGTGATATAACCATCCATCCATCCATCCATCCATCCATCCATCCAGCTTGATCTATCTATCTATCTACCTATCCATCCATCCATCCATCCAGCTTTATCCATCCATCCATCCATCCATCTTGATATATGTATGTATGTATGTATGTATCCATCCATCCATCATCCATCCATCCATCCGTGATATCTTCATCCATCCATCCATCCATCCATCCATCCAGCTTGATCTATCTATCTATCTATCTATCTATCTATCTATCTATCTATCTATCTATCATCCCATCCATCCATCCAGCTTTATCCATCCATCCATCCATCCATCCATCTTGATATATGTATGTATGTATGTATGTATCCATCCATCCATCCATCCATCCGTCCATCCAGTGTGATATAACTATCTATCTATCCATCCATCCATCCATCCATCCATCCATCCATCCCCCCTCTTGCTATCTATCCATCTATCCATCTTGATATATCACTATCATCTGTCTGTCTGTCTATCTAGCATCCATCCAGTTTGATATCTCTCAATCTCCATCCATCCATCCATCCAATTTATATGGCTGGGCAGTGTTCAACAGAAGAAAAAAAAGATAAAACCATACATATGTTAAAGTCATATTTTAAAAGTTAAAAGATGTGAATGAAATAATGCCCCCCAACTTCATAAGAGCACTCACCTTGGCAAGCTTTTATTTTCCAGCTCTTTTTGAGAGGCATCTGTTTATGGGCCATTCCATCCAAACAGACTTTGCTCCTGTGGTGAAGGGATTCCTGAAACATTAACCCACATTTTTGTTTGTATAAAGTTGTCGAGCTGCATCGAATAATTCCCTGTTGAGAAAGATTTCCAGGCCACCCAGATCTGTTTTATTGTCTCGTTATTATCTGATTAATGCAGTTTTATTGCTCTTTGATTTCTTGTGTTTTGCTGATTGTAAGATATGCCCAGCTTTGACAACATCCACTTTTATATTTGTTTTACTGCGTTTTGTTTTGTTTTTTTACTTTGTGTCTCAAAATTTGTTTCTGCTTTTCAAATGGGTAGGGAAGTTTGGAAAGTGTGTTTTGTATTGTTTAACTTGGTTACAGCCACCCAGTCCACCTGACTGTGGAGTTGACTTCCTCATTGTTTAAAAATGCCTTCTGAAATTGAGTAAATATTCTAAACCCCAGGCGCCTGATGGGTGTGCATGCATGCTTAACTCTTCCCATACATTTTATTTTCTACTTTTTGATTGTTTGTGTGAGAGAGAAGTTGCAGATAATGTTCGTCTCAAGCCCAAAGACACAGTGAAATTCAATTGAGCCCAGTTCTTTCTGTGTTTACACCCAATAGACAGAATCTTGCCATACTAAAGCTATAACCTACTAACCCAATAGATACCTTCTGACAGAATCTATACTTCTATAGTGTGACTCCAATAAAGGTGAATATTTTCAGGGTTAAATGAAGGGTCCTTGGTGTTCTCTGAGCTTGGATGTTTACCTGCAGACGTTTCATTACCAAACTGGGTAGCATCATCAGTGCTAGAAAGGGGAGGGTGTTGCATGTATATAAACAGGGAGCAATTTCCCCTTTTTTACTTTAGCTTATTTGTCTGGTTTGGTACAAGCAGACCTGGACTTAATGACCACAATTGAGCCCAACCTTTATGTTGCATAGCGAGACATTGGTTAAGTGAGTTTTTACAACCATTGTGATGACCCAGGGTGGGATATAAAACAAACACAGTCACAGAAAACAGGTGAAGCCCCTTTTATTCCTTCAGTTTGCTTCCAAGCTCCCAATATTCTTGACAGAAGACAAAAAACTCCCACACAAACAGTTACAAGAAGAAGGAAAAAAGTAACACAAACCAGGCAAGATAAGGGCTGGAGGACATCCACAGATAACACACATTGGGAAGGACGCCAAACTCAGAGAGGAACCATAAACTAGAGATATTTCCACGCTTTGTTTCCAGTGTTCGCCCATACGCATGTCCATCCTCTTATTCAGTTATCACAGCTGCAGCCCATGAAGGGAATCAAGGCCCTCTCCTCCCCCATAGACCACATCTCTCCCTTATCCTCTCCTCCCTGCGTGCCCTAGGATGGAGAGGGGATGGGCCTGGGTCCTCCTCTGACTGCTCAGCTGGCCTCTGCCCTTCCCCAGCCTCCTCCACAACCTCCAGAGCCACACTCTCACTCCCTGTCCGCTGTTCCTCAGAGTCAGTCTCCACCAGGGGCATGACAGCCATTTTACAACCTTTCTTGCCACATTTGTTAAACAAATCACTGCAGTTGTTAAATTAATAACACCATTGTAAAATGCATCTGGTTTCTCCATTGATTTTGCTTGTCAGGAGGCTGCAAAAGGTGATCACATGACCCCCAGGACACTGCAACCGTCATATGTGAGTCAGTTGCCAAGCAATCTGAATTTCGACCCCACGACCCACGGGGATGCTGCCATGATCATAAGTGTGAAAAATGGTTGTAAATCTTTTTTTCAGTGCCGTTGCAACTTTGGACACTAAATGAGCTGCTGTAAGACGAGGAATACCTACAGTTCCTTGACTGAGCTATTGATGGTTGATCTAGTGTTAATCTTGGTGCTAATTTTTGCCAACACCCCTTCCTTCTAGTACTGACGATGATACCTAGTTGGGTAATGAAACTTCTACAAGAAAACAGCCAGGCTCAGAGAGCACTAAGGACCTCATAATCTTCCTCCTCCTCCTCCTCCTCCTCCTCCTCCTCCTCCTCCTCATCCTCACAAACTCTGCTCCCTCCTAGCACTGATGATGATACCTTTTGGGTAATGAAAGGTCTGCCAGAAAAGGGAAGAAGGGCAATTTCTTAAACTATATTGAAAAAAGTGTGTGTGTGTGTGTGTGTGTGTGTCCCCACCCAGTTATAAAAACAATTATGACTCTTCTGATTAAGCTTTGGTGGCTCAGGCTGTAAATGCCTGCTCTTAAGATCCAGCTGCCTACAATTACTGTAGGCTCGAATCCCACCAGGCTCAAGGTTGACTCAGCCTTCCATCGTCTCGGGTAGGTAAACTGAGGACCAAGATAGTTGGGCAATAAGCTGACTTTGTAAAAGCGCTTAGTAATAAGCAGGCATATACAATGGAATGAAGGCTATTGCTGAGCACAATGGGTTGTATCCCAAAAATTGTAAGCCGCCCTGAGTCTTCGGAGAAGTATATAAATGTAATTAAAAAAAAAATACTTGCAATGAAGTGGCCCAAATGAAATGGTTCACTTTTGCAAGGATCTCCTTTTTGCAGTCCCCATTTAATGATGTTGCATTTCAAAAGGGCACAGTGGCTTCTTTCCAGTTGTTTTGCTCTCAAGAAACTCTCCCTGTACGGGAAATTCTTCGGTGTTACTTTGATCGGAAGTCTCCGTGTGACGTCTGGAGATTCTCCCGTCATCCAGGTCGGTGGTGCCAAGTGTGGTTTGCTCAAAGGCATCCGACTTCCTTGGTTTGTTTTTTGGTTTTTGTTTTTTTCCTTGAAGACCTTTCGCTTCTCATTCTAGGCAGCTTCCCTGGTTCTGGACAATGAACCGATGCAGCTTCCTGGACGAGAAGCGAAACGTCTTCAAGGGGAAAACAAAAACAAAACAAGAAGATCCCGCTGCCAAAATCCACCGTTGTGTGATGCTCGAGACAGTTGGAGCTTGGAAACCCGTCTGGCTGGAGCTTAAATTTAATCCTGTCCGGGTTAGTTAAGCAGGTTGTTTTTCCAAAGGGACAAAGGGCTCAGCAGGACGAGCTTCTTCCCGTGGCCTATTTAAGCCTTCACTCCGGACTTGGCTGCAGGACCCGGAGAGTTAAAAGCCAGCATCATTTTGAGGGCCTTGGGCCCATTTGGCAGGCTGGCCCAGTTCTTGTTTATTCTTTCGCCTCCGAAGCTCCCTGTTCTGCCACAAGAGAAAACCACAATTGTCTCTGTCTGCACTTTTTATGGGTGCCTTCCAGGTGGAAGCTGCAGAGGCCTATGGTCTCTCTGGCCAGACTATTTATTTCCTTTTTTTTTCTTTTTAAATCTTCCCTTGTTGGAAGAAACAGCCTCCTGGGTTCAGTTCCCAGTGGGGGGAAAAGACACTGGAAACATGGAGGCTGTTTGGAAAGATGGTTTAATGGTGGACAGCAGGACCACGTGGCTCGGAGCTCCAAAAACGAAAAGGACGATCACATGCTTCAAGATGTTGGGTGAAGGAAAAGAAGGGCCGAGATGCTGAGAGACCCTTGGTTATGTGCCCTCGGTTGGGCCCCACCTTAGTGGGTTTTCTTTTTTTTAATTCACATTTATATGCACCTTCTCCGAGACTGGCGGCTTACAATGTTTGGAGCGCAACCCAATGCGCTCAGCAATAGCCTTCATTCCATTGTATATGCCTGCTTATTACTAAGCGGCATTTTTTACAAAGTCAGCTTATTGCCCCCAACAATCTTGGGTCCTCACTTTACCTACCCCAAGAGGATGGAAGGCTGAGTCAACCTTGAGCCTAGTGGGATTCGAGCCTGCACTAATTGCAGGCAGCTGGAGCTAAGTGCTAGGCGTTTAACAGCCTGCACCACCAAGGCTCTTTCCTGTTCCTGTGTAAGAAATGTATCCCGTTGGCTGTCAGGTTCCCAGGGGCGGGGGTCTTAGCTAATTTTGTAGGCTTTGTCTGGACCACATGGCTTCACCTGAGTGCTGGCTGATGCAATCTTCCCAGGCCGGGTGGTGAGATGGGTAGAGGCCTTTGTGATGTAGAAAACTCTGGCCCAGGCCTTAATGGGAGGGGTGAGCTTCTGCTTCTGAGGTGAGTTTCTGCTTCTGAGCTTCTGCTTCTCTCTTTAGGGAAATATTCTGCCTTTTAGTATATCCTAAAATATTTCATTTTCCTAGGAGAGGGGTGGGTTTTAACTTCCCACACTCTCCAGCATGAAGGAATAGGCTCTGGGTTTAAAATGAAGGGTTTCTCCCCCCCCTCCGTCCTTTATATATAATACTTGAGTACTTTTTAAAGTTAGTAAAATATCAAAACTTTTAAAACGTGCTTTCTCCCTTTATGGTTAAAAACAACTTGACATAAAACAGAGGATTTTCTTGATACCACTTACGATAAAGATTAACAGGAGCATATCTTACTCCCCACAGCAAAGAGAAGCAGAGGTGGTCAGATCGATTCCTTCATCCAAGGAAGAGAGAGGATATATTTAACTTTGTTTCTGTTCTGAAATGGCTTCCGGATTTGGGGCTGGTAACGAAAAGAAAAAAAAAAACTTTTGTTTTTGTTTTTGTTATAGAAATAGCTTGCACGTACTGTTGGGTAAAGACAAAAAAGTTGTGGTTGTAGTGTTATTTTCTACGCTGCTAAAGAGAGTCAGAAGTTGGTACCTTTTTCTTTCCTTTTTCAAACCAGGAAGAGGATTAAAAAAAAATCGTTAGGGTTCAAGATCATTGGCCTTCGTTTGTTTGGAAGTGCATTATATACATGCAGGTAATCATTAGATCCCCAAAAATGCCATTCACTGTGTGCAGACAGAGAAAGGGACAAGGGATTTTTGCAATGGTTAATTGCTAGGCTTAGTGGAGGCTGACTCAGAGTGATTTCAAAAGACATTGAGAATCTAGGAAGAATAGAAAGAGAAGCAACAAAGGTGATCAGGGGACTGGAGGCTAAAAGAGATACAGGACGTTTCTTGGAATTGGGTATATCTAGTCTAATGAAAAGAAGAGCGGGGCTGACATGATAGCAGTCTTCTAATATTTGAGGGGCTGCCCCAAAGAAGAGGGTGGGGGTGGTCAGCCTATTTTCCAAGGCCCCTGAAGGCAGGACAAGAAACAATGGATGAAACTAATCCAGGAGAGAGCAACAACCTGATTGATTGATTGATTGATTGATTGGGATTTCTATGCTGCCCTATCTCCCGAAGGACTCAGGACTTACAATAATAAAGGAAGATAATACAAAAATTAAAAGCAATTAAATATGAAATCTCACTAAGCAATTAAAATTCGTAAAACTAATTACTAAAATCCCATCCCCCTCCATCAGTCCAGGTCAGCAAGTTGGAAAAGCCATGTTTTCAGGCCACGGCGATGAAGGACTGGAGGTCAGGGCCACCGAAGCTCCAGGGGCAGCTGATTCCATAGAGTGGGTGCTCCCACAGAAGGCCCTACCCTGGGGTGGGCAGCCCGACATTGTCTGGCCGACAGCACCCCAAGGAGGCCCTGCCTATGGGAGGCCGAGAGCAGCTGGGAGGCCATTACTGGCAAGGTCTCCATAAATACAGTCCTAAGCCATGAAGGGCTTTATAGGTCAGTACCAGCACCTTGAATCTCACCTGGAGGGCAACTGGTAGCCAGTGCAGCTCACGCAGGGAGGGGTGTATACGGGAGTGTGGACACTCCCATCACAACCAGCGCCGGCATTCTGGACAAGTTGAAGCCTCAGTGGTCCTCAAGGGCAGCCCCATGTAAAGAGCATTGCAGTAGTCTAAATGGGAGGTAACGGCGCGCATGATTACCCTGAGGGGCTTCGGTCCAGATAGGGGTGCAACTGACGCAGCGCGCAAGGAGGTGTTAGAAACTTTCTAACGGTGAGGACAATTAACCAGTGGAAGTGCTTGCCATCAGAAGTTGTTGGCGTTCCATTCATTGGTTTTGAAGAAGAGATGGACAGCCATTTGTCTGAAATGGTAGAGGGCTGTGATGGTGAACCTGGCACGC
>CM019151.1:984691-1051167 GCA_009733165.1 Naja naja | reverse complement strand
TGCACCTTCTGCAGAAGCCCAGGCTTCCAACAGGTGGGCTAAAAATCAAAACCCACCCAAATGCGACCTTGAGGGAACTCTTGTGCTGAAAGGATTTTTGCACACCCAAATCTGTGTAAATGTACAACTGTACTAGCAGCCACACATACTTCGTTCCTACTCTCCTTTGTTAAAAGCCACATATAAACCTGAGTTAAGCCCTTATCAATAAAAATGAAACTTTCGTCTCTCAGCTGATTCCCACAGAACATTTTACAGGTGGTCCTTCTTACGACCTCGGTTAGGATGAAAATTTCCATTACTAAACAAGGAGGCTGGTTTTATTTCCCTCAAATTCTCCATAGAGAAGAGAATAGAATAGCGTAGAGTAGAATAGAATAGAATAGAATAGAATAGAATGAAAATAGCATAGCATAGAATAGAAAGAGAATAGAATAGAAAGAAATGGAGTTGGAATGAAATAGAAAATATGGAATGGAATGGAATAGAATAGAAAATATGGAATGGAATAGACAGAAATGGAATGGAATGGAATAGAAAATATGGAATAGAAAATATGGAATGGAATAGAATGGAATGGAATAGAATAGAATAGAAAATATGGAATGGAATGGCATAGAATAGGAATAGAATAGAATTCAATACAATAAAACAATAGGAACAGAGACACAATAGGTACAAAATGGAACAGAACAGAACAGAATAGAATTGTTTATTGGCCAAATCTGGTTGGACATACAGGTGGCCCCAGAATTAGGACGTCAGTTGGGACCAGAATTTCTGTTACTAAGCAAGGAGGCTGGTTCCCTCAAAAATTCTACATAACGTTTCCCACCTCCACTGCCTCATCCAGCTACCCTGAAGAGGCCTGTTTCCAAGGATCCTCAGCCCTTCTGCACAAATTGTCTCCCAAAAACCAGATGACAAATGATCCATGATTTCTTACTTCAGGGGACAAGGTGGCCGGTTTTTATCCCTTATCTCAACCCCGTTCCCAGCTGAGCTTCTCTGGAAGATAATCGCTTTGCTTGACCTTCCATTTTGAGCGTCCTCTGTTATTTTATTTTTTGCACGGGGAAAACCTATTTCTCTGCCTTCCTTTCTCTATTTTCCACCAAGCTTTGTCTCTTGGAGAACAATGCCTTTTGAGTAGGTTGTTTAAGCTACAAGCATAATCTTCTGCCTTGCGAAAACAGAATTCAGGAGAAGAGCAGTTGGGCTGAGCTGAACAAGGCCTGGGTTTTATTTTCATTTTTTTCTAGAGAAAGAGGAATTATTTGGGCGATGCTGAAGAAATGATCCAGCCTCAATAATGGAGAGCAAATTTGCAGCTTAAAAGAGATGAGTTGAAGCAAAAATGTTTATGTCGCTCTCTGGTGTAGGTGGCTTAAAGAAAGAAGCCTTCGGGGAGTTACAAAAATGGCTGGGCAAAAAACAGTAAAGTAAAAATATCTGTCAACTCATAAAATATTTCTATGGTCTTTTTAGAGTTACCAACAGAAAGGGAGCGGGGAGCAATGCGGTAGCTTGGAAACCGAAAGTGCATTCCATAAATAGTTTTCAAAGATAGTAACTAGGTGTACAAATATCTAACTGGAGAGCATGATTGATGATTCTGGGCTATGGACGTGTCCCATTGGAGAATGTGAAATATGATACACCCAGGGGCTGGGAGGGAAAACCAGGGTCAAGGGTGACAATGAATTATGTGCCTCAGAGTCGGCTACACCCAGGCAGTGCCCACTTGTTAACTCCCAATAAATCCTTTTGACGTTTTGGAAGTTTGCTGGAGACTCAGGATTTAAATGGGGTTAAGTGCCGGAATCCCGACAATATCATTAAAAAAAAAAACTCTCTTAAATGAACTACAGCCCACGCAAAGGTATAATTGAATGGTCTCTGTAGAGGAGAGAAAAGAATTTTCCAATTCCATTTAAAACCTTCTTCATTCATTTATACACAGCGTGCTCCTTCAATGGAGACTGCAGTGTGAAACCTCTGCAATGGATTTTTTTTTTCCTATTTCAGAATAGTCACTGGATTCCCATACAGGGAGTCCTCGACTTACAACAATTCAAAGTGACTGTTCAAAGTTACAACAGCACTGAAAAAAAGTGACTTAGGACCATTTTTCACCCTTACGACCGTGGCAGTATCCCCCATGGTCACATGATGGGAGCCTCCCGGTACTCCCATGTTACGCCCCTCCTGCGTGGCCTGCATTGCCTACCGGTTGCCCTCCGAATGAGATTCAAGGTTTTGGTACTGACGTTCAAAGTCCTACGAGACATGGGTCCGGGCTATTTACAGGAGCATCTACTGCCGGCATCGAATACCAACCGCCCTGCACGAGCACACAGGCAGGGACCTCGGCGTCGCTCTGCACCCAGTGTCGTTTGGCAGTTATGCAGGAGGGCCACTCTGTGCTCCCACTCTGTGGAACCAACTACCTCGGCTCCGCCTGGCCCCTGACCGCACTTTCCTCACAATTTAAAAACCTGGTTGTTTGAACAGGCTGTGCTGTGTTGACTCCTCGGGGGTTGATTTTACAATGTAAATTATAAATGGGTTTTTAGCTTAATTTGGCTTGGTTAATTTAATTCTATTTTAGATAATTAATTTATAGTGTTGGTTTTAATTGTGAGCCTGAGTCCTTTTGGAGAGAGGCATACAAGTCAAATAAATAAATAAATGAAATAAATGATCAAAATTCAGATGCTTGGCAACTGACTCATATTTTCGACGTTGATCCCCTTTTGCGACCTTCTGGCAAAGCAAAGTCAATGGGGAAATCCACATTCACTTAACTGCCGTGTGACTAAGTTAACAACTGGGGTGATTCACTTAATAGCTATGGCAAGACAGGTCATAAAACTCATTTAAGACATGTCTCACTTAGCAACAGAAATTTGGGGCTCAATGGTGGTCCTAAGCTGAGTACTACCTGTATTGCTGAGCCAAATTTGGTAGAACAAGCCACAGTTTGTTGGGTTCCATTACGGGGCTAATTTGTGGATATTGACCTCTGAGAATCATTAAGGAGGCCATGATGATGTCACATCCATTATGACATCATCTCATAAGTGTTAAGTTATATAATTTGCATAAATGATGCAAGTTACAGCATTCAATCCCATTGCATAGTTACAAGTGTTGGATAAATCCCAAATAAAGAGGTTTTATAAATTTCACAATAGTAAAATTTTGTAAAATTGGTTCTCTCCACACAACATATCAGTTATGGCTAATGAATATTTGATATACTCATTCATGACACCTTTTCTTTTAAGGGGAAAGCACCTTAATGCACTCTACTTAATAAATGATAAAGCCCAGGTTTCTGAGTTTGCAAAACTCCTTCCTTCCCTCTTTCTCTCCTCCCTCCATCTTTCTTTTTTCTCTCTCCTTCCCTCCCTCCTTCTCTCCTTCCTTCCTTCCTCCCACTCTCTTCTTCCTTCTTCTGTCCTTCTTTTCCTCTCTCCTCCTTCTTCCTTCCTCACCTGGGACTGATCTCAGCCAGGTGATTTCCAGAGTTTTCTGCTGCAGCAGACAGTGATTTATGCAGCTCTTTCCAATTTTATCTAACAATTTCTATCATGCCGAAAATTGTAGGTGGTTTTCTGCCCACACTTTCCCTGGTAAGAAATTGCAAGCTGGCCTCTGGGTCACCCTTGGAAGTAGATCCCGGGTGATGATCATTTTTCAAGCCTTAAATGGTTTATTGAGATTCAGCCCCAGAAAATTACCAAGTTTGTTTCTTTCATTTAAAGGTGGGGAAACTGACTGAGAGCAAACTTTGATACGGTAACACCTGGTTTAAGATTAAGATTTAGGGTAGAATAAGAGAGTTGGGGGACCTTGTAGGTCATCTAGTCCAACCCTCCACCCAAGCAAGAGACCCTCCACCGTTTCTGACAGATGGCAGTCCAGTCTCTTCTTGAAAGCTTCCAGTGATGAAGCTCCCACCACTTCTGAATAACAACAGATTAACAGAGTTGGAAGGGATCTTGGAGGTCATCTAGTCCAACCCCTGCTCAAGCAGGAGACTACACCATTTCTAATAGCTGGCAGTCCAGTCTCTTCTTGAAAGCCTCCAGGGATGAAGCTCCCACAAGTTTATATTTATATTTGCATGTGTGTGAGAATATCCAGGTGCTTCTTTAAATTTCTTTTAGAAAATAGCATTAAACATAGCATTAAACTATTGGTGTCTCAGTCCGAAATGCGAAAATTTGTACCTGAAAAGGAGAATAAAAAGAAAGAGGAAAACAAAAAAGATTTATATAACTGTCCATCTTGCATATGTGACTCTGAGTGGCTCACAAGAGAAAAACAATACTCATATAAATTAGAATTAAAACAATCAAATAAAAGATAAATTAATGAGAAAAATTAAAGGAGAGATTAAAATTGTGATTAAAGCAATATTTCTCAATGTCAGCAACTTTAGGATGGCTGGACTTCAACTCCCACAATCCCCCAGGTAGCATGCTGGCTGGGGAATTCTGGGAATTGAAGTCCAGCCCCCCCTTAACGTTATGTCATTCCTGAGAGGCAGCTGTCAATCTTCTTCCATTTTGCAGACTTCTCATCCAGCTCCTTAGCATCTTCTTTGTGACTATCCTCAGTGGCTGTTTTAACTTTTCGATATCTTCAATGTGTGAAAATTCCTCCTGGCTGGGAACCCTGGAAGCTGTAGTTTTAGGAAGGCTGGAAAGGGGAGGATGGGTCTGAGAGTCCCCAAGGGCGGAGGGCGCCGCTTGGGGAAAGAGAGGCGTTGCTAAGGCCCGCCTGCTTTCTCCGCGTCCGACAGGGCGGTCGCTAAGGGGCGTGGCCGGCCGCTCAGCGGTTGCCAAGGCAACGCCTTCTCCCTCTCCCATTCTCACTCATTTTCCCCCTGCAAAGAGCTGCTCCTGGGCCGTACCATCGTGGCTGCAGGCGGGGTGTCCTTCGGCGACGCGAGGGAGGATATTGGACGAAGGCAAATGGATCCGCCCTTCGGGGGCGGCGTTTTTCACTCCTCCCTCCCCCTTGTCCCTTCCTGCTGTTCCGTTGGTACGGCCCGCGCTCCCTCCTTCCAGTCAGAGCGCTCGGCAGGTCCGCCGGACGGACAATATCGCTGCTCCCGTCGTTGGTGCTACTGCCTCTACCGGCCGGCAGGGGACGCTCCAAGGCCCTAAGTGTGAGGGAACCTGGGTCGGTCGCCTTAGCGCGACCCGCCTGACCCGAGTCAGACCCTCCCAAACTCCCTTAAAGCGGGCGACGCTTTTGGAGGGAATTATTTGAGGTCTGAGGAGATGCTTCACGGGTTTTCTTCGTCATTTTATTCACTTCACAATTCACTTTCTTCATTTTTTTGTTTTTTGTTTTGGCTTCCTCACTGGAGACATTTTTCTTTTGAGACTTTGAAGAGAACAAGCATATATCCCTGTTCATTTTTATTATTATTTTTATTATCATTTTTATTATAATTATAATTATAATTATTGTCATTATTATTATTTTGCTTCTCAGGGCTAAACATGGATAGAAATGGCGAACTCTCACAATGGAAGCGAATGGAGCCATTTCAGTGATAGTACTTGATTTACAACAGTTCATTTAGTGACCGAAATGATCAGGGCACTGAGAAAGCAACTTAGAACTGTGGGAAGCCGCCCCCCCCCCGCCGAGAATGAAATATTTGGGGGAATATTAAAAGAGGCAGAATATTATATTTCCCTGAAGGAGAAATGGAGAAATGTGTTCTTAAAGGCAGCCCCAATGGCCTCCAACAGATGCCCAAAGTCTTCAGAAATTGAGATTTTTGTGCCCATCCAAGCCAGCCTCTATTCACAAAGAAAACTTGGGACTGTACACAGGAGGCACGCTAGGCAATTGAGCCACTTCCACACAATCTGCCTCTGCAGACTTTTGAGGGTCTAGTGGCAGGACCAGGTGCCAGACACAGAAGTCCTCTCCAGAGCAGGCCTGCCATCAGTCTACACCCTGCTGATTAAAAGCCCAGACACGCTGGGTAGGCCATGTTGCCAGGATGCCAGAGCATTGCATCCCTAAGCAGCTCCTCTATGGTGAGCTGTCTCAAGGAAGGCGATCACACGGGGGACAAAGGAAGCAATACAAAGACACATTGAAAGCCTCTCTCAAGTCCTGGATATCAACACCACCTCCTGGGAAACCCTGGCACAAGATCGATCGACATGGCGCATGTTGATCCACCAAGGCTGCCAGACATTTGAAGACAGAAGGACAACTGTAGCACAAGAGAAGTGAGCACTCTGCAAAGCCAGAGCTGCAAATGTGGTGCCCACTATGCCTGCCCGACATGGGATAGGATATTCCATGCCCATATAGACCTTACCAGCCACCTGCAGACACACCGTGAACAGCCCTACAACCATTAGATGCCAAGGTCCTCTTTGAACATGAGGGACAAACATCATCATCATCATCGTCATCATTCACAAACAAAATTTTGCCTTTACCAGCTCTCCCAGAACGGAGTTAAAAATAGAAAAACCAAGACTCCTAAAATCTACATTCCCCGCCCAAATTCTAAGGACATGCATGACTTCTAGGACGTCATAGAATTAACCCACCACCATGGAAATTGCAAAAGGCACAAGGCTCAACTACATTGCACAATCCCCTGCAGGAACTCAGAACCCTATAAAAATTCCATGTGCTCCTCAAACCAGTTTGGACATCTGTCCCAGAACTGCGTGCTGTTGTCAGTTCTGCTTATCCATAAACCTTCTTAAGCAGCTTCCATTTTATTCCCAGCTTGGAACTAGAGCTGGATTTTTCTTTCAACAGAAGTGAATGGAGACATTTCAGTGATGTACGATCTTATATTTACAATGGTTCATTTAGTGACCATTTGAATTTACATTGACACTGAGAAAAGTGACTTAGAACTGTTTTTCACACTTAACGACTGTCACAGTGTCCCCGTGGTCACGGGATCAAAATTCAGACACTTGGCAACTGACTCATATTTATGATGGTTGCAGTATCCTGGGGGTCATTTAATTCTCTTTTGCGACCTGGTAATCAAAGTCAATGGGAAAGCTGGATTCACTTAACAACCATGTTACTAACTTATCAACTGCAGTGATTCACTTAACAATTGTGGAAAGAAAGTCATCAAATGTGGTAAAATTCACCTAAATCTCTCACTTAGTAATGGAAATTTTGGGCTCAATTGTGGTAATATGTTGAGGACTACCTATAGTATGTTCTCTGACCAACTTTACTTTCTTCCAAGTTAACATAAAGGCCAGTGTTAATTTTCTAATCCAATTTTTTAATCCCAAAACATTTAGGGAGGGATCTGACACTGTTTACATATAAACTAGGTGCACAATTGGTGAATTACGGCATGCAAACCAGGTGCACAATTGGCGAGTTATGAGTGCAAACCAGGTGCACAACTGGTGATTTATCGCTTGTGAACCAGGTGCACAATTGGTGATTTTTGGCTTGTGAACCCCAGGTGCACAAGTGGTAAGTTATGGCTTGTGAACCAGGTGCACAATTGGCAAGTTATAGCTTGCTTCCTTTGCAAACCGCCAACATTAAGTGCTTTGTTCAAAGTCATTCCACATTTTTGACCTTTATTTGATCTGACAAAGCATGGATTGTTTTAAGGTATGACCTACAAGCTTGGCGATAACCTATAATACAACATTCATAAGAGCTGAACAAGGCAAGTGATTTGCAAACAATCACATTCTCAGTTATGGAAAAGCAATATCTGCTAATTAACTTTCTTTGTTTGAGTTAGCCTTGTTAGACTGTCAGGTCTGTTTGCTTTTCTTCAAGGGTGTTTTGGAGGTCTGCAATATAAGCTCCCAGCTTAAGGAAACAGGAGATGACTAAATGCTCAGGTTTATGCCTTGTTCAGGAGTGGGAAAATGTCACTTCCAATATTTCAAGAAAGAGGCTCAGCCCACTTCAGATGGATCTACATCAGAGATGTCGAACCTTGATGACTTGAAGGTGTGTGGACTTCAACTTCAAAAAAGAGCCTTGGTAGCTCAGGCTGTTAAATGCCTGCTCTTAAGATCCAGCTGCCTACAATTATTGTAGGCTCGAATCCCACCAGGCTCAAGGTTGACTCAGCCTTCCATCCTCTCAGGGTAGGTAAATTGAGGACCCAAGATTGTTGGGGGCAATTAGCTGACCTTGTAAAAATGCTGCTTAGTAATAAGCAGGCATATACAATGGAATGAAGGCTATTGCTGAGCACACTGGGTTGTATCTCAGAAATTGTAAGCCGCCCTGAGTCTTCGGAGAAGGGCGGCATATAAATGTAATTTAAAAAAAAAAAACTCCCAGAATTCCCCAGGCAGGAAATCAACCAATCAATCCCCCTCTAGTTCTAGGATTTCCATAGCTAGTTTCATAGATTATTGTACACCAGATGTGAGCAACCTATGCATAGCCTGTGGTCTCCTTCCCCTCCCCTCTTTTGACCTCCTGGCAGCTCCTGAATTTGAGTTAGCAAATGTTTTGCATGGCGATGTTTTGCCTTTATTTTTATCTCCAGAAATAAAAAAAAACAGGAGATTACAATTTTAAAAAGGGAATCATATTGTCATTACACCCTCAAATTATTCCCCAAAGGGTCAAAACTTCCCCTTTTTATGGATACAATTACAGCCAGATACCCTGCAGTTTCTGGAGTCGTCAAACTACCACCAAAAAGAGGGATTGCCCACTTGTGCTGAGCCATGCCTTCCTTATCCATGGTTGTGGTTTGAGTTGGTCATAATTTCCTGGTTCACACCACAGGCTAAGCCAGCGTGAAACAGCGCGTTCGCTAAACCCCGCTGACCAACATCTGAGCTATGCTTCAGCTTTGGAAATGGCTGCTGCTCTCAAGGACGACATCTGGCAAAGCAAGCTGAACGCATTAACAACCTTCTGTCTCAAACACTGTTTGGAAATCGGCCTCTTTGTGAGCTGCCCAACCTGGCTTAATAACAGGATGGCAGAGTTGGAAGGGACCTTGGAGTTCTTCTAGTCGAATCCCCTGCTCAAGTAGGAGATCCTCTACCATTCTAGACAAAGTGGCTCTCCAATCTCTTCTTAAAAATCTCCAGTGATGGAGCATCCACAACTTTTGGTGGCAGACTGTTCAACTGGTTCATTGTCCTCGCTTTCAGGAATTTCCTCCTTAATTCCAGGTTGCTTCCCTCCTGGATTAGTTTCCATCCATTGCTTTTTGTCCTGCCTCCAGGCGCTTTGGATAATAGCTTGACTCCCTTTTCTTTGTGGCAGCCCCTCAAATATTGGAAGACTGTTATCATGTCAGCCCAGACTTTCTTTTCATCAAACTAGACCTACCCAATTCCTGCAACCATTCTCTGTATGTTTTAGCCTCCAGTCCCCTAATCCTCTTGGTTGCTCTTCTCTGCACAATTTCCAGCATCTCAATATCTTTTTTATATTGTGGTGACCAAAACTGGATGCAATATTCCAAGTGTGGCCTTAACCAAGGCATTATAAAGCGGCATTAATACATCATGTGATCTTGATTCTATCTCTCTGTTAATGCAGGCTAGGATTGTGTTGCCTTTTTGGGCAGCTGCAGCACATGGCTGGCTTCTGCCCAATTCGGTTAAATGCAGCAGCCTCTTGCCGCAGATATCAAAGTGGGCACAGGCCCTATCTTATCACCCTCTTGATCTGTGAAGACAACTGAGATGTGATTGTGTCTTAAACATGTGTGCAGCTCTCCTCAAACGTTCTCTGAGTGATCCATTCAGCCGCTCGTCCTTAATTTGACAATTCGCCCATTGTCTTGCTCCCTGCAGACCGCACAATAACCGAACTGTGAAGCCTGCGGATGGGGAGTCCCAGGCTGAGAATTGCGTGTAGATGCAGGCACCTGGTCTTGATTGGATTTCATCAAGGATCCTTGCAAACACGGAGCTTGTGAGGACACTGTTGGGCTGCGCTCAGTGCCATGGCGGCTGGTGCCCAAAAATTCACGCCAGCCTCAGAGCGGCAGGAATGAACTAGAAAGATGCACAAACTTCTTTTCAGAAAGACGACATGAGTTTTCCTGGGAAAAAGAAAGGCCTGATAAATTGGTTCTTATAAGGATGGTAGAGCTCCATAGGTTTTATCCCATCTCCTTCTTAGAAACAAGGGAGAACACAGTAGGCTGAAAAGGAAAGAAGGAATACAAGTAGTTCTTGACTTACAGGCTACTTCTGCTGACTGCCGGCTGCCAGTTTGAGTCTCAGTAGCTCAAGGTTGACTTGGCTTTTCATCCTTCTGAGGTGGGTAAAATGAGGACCCAGATTGTTGGGGCCAATAAGCTGACTCTGTAAACCGCTCAGAGAGGGCTGGAAAACACTGGGAAGCCATATATAAATCTATTGCTATTGCCACTGACCTTTCAGGGTAACAATGGCACTGAAAAAAATGGGACTTACCACCATTTTTCACACTTATGGTCCCCAGCATGATCATATGCTTGGTGACTCACATTTATGTCGATTGCAGGGTCCCCAGGGTCATCTGACAAGCAAAGCCAAGGGGGAAGCCAGGTTCACTTAACAACCAGGCTACTAGCTTAGCAACTGCAGTGATTCACTTAACAACGGTGACAAAGGTCGCACAATGGGGCAAAACTCGCTTAGCAACTGTCTCGCTTAGCAAGAGAAATTTCAGTGTACATTCAAAGTGACAATAAAGTTATTCTACGTCTTAGCCTAAGCCACTAAACAAACTGTTGTAAGCCTGCCTATACAAGGGAGGCTCCCAAAGGCCAAGCAAAAAACGACAAGCAAACCGACAAAACCGGATGACACCTAACAGCATTTTTTTCTCCCTCCATTGGGGGAGCTTCTTGTAATTTATAATGTCATCAAGGTCAGCTTCTGGAACTAATGGTGGAAAAAAAATCAACCTTGAGAGATCTCTCTCTCTCTCTCTCTCTCTCTCTCTCTCTCTCTGCGCCACCAAGCCCTGCCTTCCTTAAGCCGAGTTAATCTTTCTGGACCTCTGCAGATGGCGTCGAATGTGCTTTGTGCAATCTGCGCATGATTTGAGGGCATGCTTGATGGCTCCATAAGGTGACTTGAGTTTGGGTATTACCAACTGCAGGACAGAACCTGAAGCTGCCATGGAGAAGCCCCAGCCAAACTTACCTGCATTGCTCATGCGTGCACCTCCCTGCTAATTTTCGGCCCGTTTGAGGCTGTTTTTGCCCTTCCGTAGGCTCGAGGGAAGCCTCTGCAGCCTCGGGAGGCTGAAAAACGGGCCTTCTGGAAATACCAGAAGAGCCAAAATTGGCCCATTTTCAGCCTCCTGAGGGAGCCAAAAATCAGCTGAGAGGCGTGTGCATGCGCAGTGCAGGTAAGGGGTGGGGCAAGGATGTTGCACGTGCATGTGCAGGGCGGGGCAGGGCGTATTGCATTGTGGGTGCCGGCACGCACACTCTTTCGGCACACCACAACAAAAAGGTTTGTCATCACTGGCCTAGATTAATGCTTCTCAACCTTGCAACTTTTAAGATGGGTGGACGTCAAACTTTGCTGCCTGGGGAATTTTGGCAATTGATGTCCACCATCTTAAAGATGCTGAGCTTGAGAATTTGCTGATGCTTTTAGCTTAGTGTTTCTCAAATTTGAGATGGATGGACATCAGCCGATTATTCGCCGTGGCTGGAAGAAGCCAGGTTTGCTTAATGACTGCCTAATTCCCTTAACGACGGCAGTGATTTGTTGAAGAACCGTGGCAAAATATATTGTAATATATTGAACGCTTAACAATTTTGTTTAGCAACAGAAATTCTGATCCCAGTTGTCCCTGTAAGTCCAGGATTACCTGGACCAAGTGGTCATTATTTGAGTAACGGCCAAGGCCAAGGACCTTCCAGGATCCAGCACAGACTGCTGCAAACAGGATTGGGAAATACAACAATATCGTTTGTAGCTCACCGCAGGGGGTAGCATTTGTCTTTATCCACCAATAGAATAAAAGCCATTTAGGCCATCAAATCCAGCCCCCTGCCGAGTGCAAGAATCCAATTAAAAGATCCTTGACAGATGCTATTTGGTCTCCTGTTGAAAACCTCTGGGGGGGTGGGGTGGAGAGAGGGGGGAATGCTCAGCATTGTTCGGGCTCCCTGGTTCTATCCAGAAAATGCTCTTCCTGTTCGGACATTACGCCTAACCTTCGACTGGAATTATCGGCAGGCCTCAACTTACAACAATTGAGCCCCAGAGTCCTGTTGTTAAGCGAGGCAGAGGTTCAGTGAGCTTTGCCCTGTTTTATGACCTTTCTTGCCACAGCCGTTAAGGGAATCCCTGCAGTTCTTAAGTGAAATGAAGCAGTGGTGGGATTCAAAATTTTTTACTACCAGTTCTGTGGGTGTGGCTTGGCTTGGTGGGCATGGCAGGGGAAGGTTATTGCAAAATCCCCCTTCCCTCCCCACCCCACTAACCTGCTTTCCAGCTCCCTTTTCTCCTGTGCAGGGCAACCAAAGGAGACCCAGCTGATCAGCTGGGACTCAATGGGAGGGCAGAGAAGAGATGGGGTTGGCAGGGCCAGTCGGAGGTGGGATTGGCCGGTTCTCCCAACTACTCCAAATTTCCGCTACCGGTTCCCGAGAACTGGTCCGAACCTGCTGAATACCACCTCTGGTTAGGTGGCTTCTCCCATGGACTTTGCTTGTCACCGTCTAAGTATGAATCAGTCGCCAAGCATCTGAATTTTGATCATGTGACCATAGGGATGCTGCAACGGTTGTAAGTATGAAACAGGTTGTAAGTCTCTTTTTTCAGGGCTGTGGTAATTTCAAATGGTCACTGAACGAATAGTTGTAAGTCAAAGACCATCCATCACCTGCCAGGAAGCTAAATCCGTTATTCCCTATCCTTCTTTGTGTGTGTGAGAGAAAAAGAATTATATAAACCTTTCATTTTTAATAAAAGGATTATAAGCCTCTAATAAAATAATAATAATTTTTAACCAAAAGGACTTCTAGGGCATCACATAGGTTTGACCCCATGATGGAGACTTTAGCAAAGGAAAGTCAGCCCTGGTTTTCCCAAACAGCCTCTCCTGCGTAAACTGACCTGTGCAACGGGTGAAAATTAAATTGCCCCTCCATTCTTCCATCAAGATTGTTAGGAAACTGGCACCTTTAGCCATTAGACACTTCCTGGCTTGACCCAAGGCCTGAGTGGCAGCGCAGTGATTGTTGAAAAAAAAAAAACAACGATCAGATGTTCTGAAATGCTGGTTTTCAATTCCTGTAGGCATTCTAGAATAGTGTTTCTCCATCGGAGCAATTTTAAAACGGGTAGACTTCAACCCCCAGAATTCCCCAGCCAGCCATGCTCCAATTCTGGGTTCAGCATATTGGCTTAATGTTGCGTTTGCTTGATTGCTTCTAGTAAGCAAGTCTGCTCAAGGTGGACTCAGTCTTCCATGATCCTTCCGAGGTGGGTAAAATGAGGATCCAGATTCTTGGGGGCAAGAGTCTGACTGTATAAACTGCTTAGAGAGGGCTGTAAAGCACTATGAAGCAGTATATAAGTGTTATTGAAACTGCTTGCTTGCTTGCTTCCTTCTCTTCCTTCCTTCCTTCCTTCCATCCTTCCTTCCATCCATCCATCCATCCTTCCTCTTAATTCCTTCCTTCCATCCAACCATCCATCCATCCATCCATCCATCCTTCTTCCCTTCCTTCCTTCCTTCCTTCCTTCCTTCCTTCGTTCCCTTTCTCATTCTCCTTCCTGGTGGCTCAGTGGTTAGAATGCAATATTGGAGGCTAATTCTGCCCACTGCCAGGAGTTCAATCCTGACCAGCTCAAAATTGACTCAGCCTTCCATGATCCTTCCGAGGTCGGTAAAATGAGGAGCCAGATTGTCGGGGGCAGCATGCTGACTGTGTAAACTGCTTAGAGAGGGCTGTAAAAGCGATCTATAAGTCTATGGGCTCTTGGTATGGCTACTGGGTTTTGTATCTGAATGTCACTACATTTTGCAGAAACTTGGCGCAATTGCCTCACCGCCGTAGACTCTTTGAGCCATGGATCCCATACTTCACACGTTCATATCCCATGTCTCTCTCGGCATTTTATAGAAGATTGACACCTCGATCATCTGAGATTTGACACGGCTCAATGTTACCGAGCAGGAAGGAGATTGCCTTGAAAAAAGAATTATAATTAAAGTTGTGTAAACACCAATTTAGGCCATCTGGACAGGAAAGGGAAAGGAAATGCTCTGCCTTGATTCAGTAAAGGACATCTTATCCTCTTATTATACTTTATAATAATTTGTGTTCTGGCACAATAGTTCATGTGATGCAGGGAGTCCCCTAGATACGACCATAATGGAGCCTGCCCATTATGGTCATGTGTGGTAACTGTTCTCAGTTTTAACAACCTTTTCTGTGATAGTTGTTAAGTGAATACCACAGTTGTTAAACGGATCTATGGTTCTCAATGGGGTTAGTTTTGCTGAAACCCAGAAATGATAAGTTTGGGCAAAGCTGGCATAAAACATGGTCACATGACCACAGGGTGCTCCAAACGGTCCCAAACGCAGCCAGAGCTGTAACTGAGTCGTTAGCACAAGTAGTCCTCGACTTACAACAGTCCGTTTAGTGGCAGTTCAAAGTTACAACGGCACTGAAGAAAACGAGTTATGTTTTTCACACTTAATGTCCGTCCCAGCATCCCTCCGGTCATGTGATCCATACGCTTGGCAACTGACTCGTATCTATGACCGTTGCAGTGTCCCCGGGTCGGATTCCCTTAACAACCGTGTGACAAACTTAACAACTGCAGGGATTCCCTGGCAAAAAAGAAGTTAGAAAACGGGAGCAAAACCCAACTTTTAATAAACGTTTCACTTTGTGACATAAATTTCAGGCTCAATTGTGGTCCTAAGTCGAGGAGTAGCGGCATTCTTTGAATCCCTAAGCCTCCTGACTCCACCGATTGGATTCCCCCTTCGCTGGTGGGCGAAGCCAGAGGGCGGAGAGGCCACGCCCCCTCACCCCCCCCCTTAGCCCGTTGCCGGGAGACCCACAACTTCTCTTTCCTCTCGATGGCCTTTCTGGCGCGGTCAGAGCGGCCGGTGGTCGCTCTAGTTCTCCCGCCGACACGTCCGCGGACGCTCGCTCGCCGCCTTTGGCGCTCGTCCAGGGCCGGGTGACGTCATCGGGAGGGGACACACACACGCACGCACACACACGCGCGCGCGCGTGCGTGATGGCGGCGCGGCGGCTCCGGGCCGCTTCTTACTCCGGAGGGTCCGGCGTATGAAGGCGGCGGCGGCGGGTCAGCTTTGAGGGGAGGGGAAAAAAGGCGGCCGTCCGTCCTCCTCGTCCGAAGAGCGGCCGTCGGGCCCCCCCCCGGTTCTCCGCGCCCTCGGGGGCTGGGCTCCGGCCATGGAGCGGTGGGACCGGCGTCGTCGTCGTCGGGGGGCGTCGTCCGGCCTGCTGGAGGCTCTGCCGGCCTTGCCGTGGCGGCGGCTGCTGCTGCTGCTGGCGCTGCTGCTGGCGGAGCGGGGCGCGGAGTCGGCTTCGGCGGATGGCAAGGCGTGCGAGAAGCCCTGCGCCAACGGAGGACGCTGCCAGCCCAGCACCGGCCAGTGCGAATGCCAGCCCGGCTGGGTGGGCGACCAGTGCCAGCACTGCGGGGGGCGCTTCCGGTGGGTGAGGAGGGGGCGGCCGGGGGTGGCTGGGGGGCTGGGGAGGGGCAGAGGGCGAGCGAGCGGGACTTGGGGTTGCCAGCCCCCCTCCCTCCTTCCCTCCTGGGGGAGGGGCTGCTTCCCCGCAGCCTCCATTTCCCCCCCTTCTCTTTGGGGTACGGGGGTCCCAAAGCCGCCATTTGCGCCCTGCTTTTGAAACTGGCTGGTTTGCCTCCTCCTCCAGATGCCGGGGAGGAGAAGCGCCACAACACCCGCTCAGCTCAGCCCTGGTAGGAGGGAGGGAATGCCATTATTATTATTGTTTATTATTATTAGCATTATTAGCATTATTATTGTTCATTATTATTACTATTAGCATTAGCATTATTATTAGCATTAGCATTAGCATTATTAGCATTAGCATTATTAGCATTAGCATTACTATTACTATTAGTATTATTAGTATTAGTATTACTTGTATTTTATTTTATTTATTTATTTGCAGTCAGCCAGATGTTCAGCCTGGGTTTCACATTTTTGTCTGTCTATCGAGTCCTTTGCAAGGGACCTGGTATTGTTGTTATTATTTAATCTTGAATTCCATTCACAGTCTGGGACTGGCAAAAACTTAACAGTTCAAGTCCTAAACTAGGACTGAAGAGCTGTTGAGGTAATGTCTGCAAACGATGATGATGGTTATTATTATTGTTACCTGTATTATTATTAATCAATGCAGTCAGCCAGATGTTCAAACTGGGTTTCATATTTTTGTCTGCCTATTGAGTCCTTTGCAAGGATCTGGTGTTGTTGTTGTTATTATTATTTAATCTACAATCCGATTCACACTATGGGAATGTTAAAAAACTTAGCAGTTCAAGCCCTAAACAAGGACCCAAGAGCTGTTTAGGTAATGTCTCCCAATGATGATGGTTATTATTATTGTTACCTTTATTATCATTGCACAGTCAGCCAGATGTTCAGACTAGGTTTCATTTTTGTCAACCTATGGAGTCCTTTCCAAGGACCTGGTATTGTTGTTATTATTTAATCTACAATTCGATTCACAGTCTGGGACTCATAAAATATTAACTGTTCAAGTCCTAAACAAGGACCTAAGAGCTGTTCAGGAAATGTCTGTATATTATTGTTGTTGTTATTGTTAATCATTGCACAGTCAGCCAGAAGTTCATACTGGGTTTGGTGTTTTCATCTACCTATTGAGTCTTTACCAAGGACCTGGGATAGGCAGATATGGATGTTTGATGGTGTTAGAGGGTTTATTATTGTGGTTCGTCGCACAGTCAGCCAGATGTTCAGACTGGACTTGGCATTTTCATCTACCTATCTAGTTCCTCTTCTTTATTTATTTATTTGCCATTTATTGCTCACCATTGGCCTACTCTAAGCAGCTCACAAACATAAAAAAGAAGAAAAGGAAGTTGGAACAAAGCAAAAGTAAAATAATAGAAGCATGAAATGAACAAGGAAAAAGAAAACAAGGAAAATACATGGATATGATTAGCAAAAAAGTTGGGTGAGTGGGGAGCAGGGGAAGGAAGGTGGAGTCTGCTGTCAATCTAGCAGTCACCTTCAGAGTCCAACCCTCCCATTGGGGTCTCCAGGCAAATTTCCAGAGCCAGGTCTTTAGGGTCTTACAGAATCTTACCCAATGTATATGCTGCACAAAGGCAGGGCTTGACTTTCCAGTAATGACAAAAGACCAGGATTGGGCAAAGGACTGTGGGATCTTGTTCCTCCTAATTCTCTTTCCTGGCTTGGATATGTAGATAATTCCAATCTTCTCTTTAAAGGGGTCAGTTCTGTACAGGGAATCCTCAACTTACGACCACAATTGAGCTCAACATCCCTGTTGCCAAGTGAAAGATTTCAGTGAGTTTTGCCCCATTTTACAACTTTTCTTGCTGCAGTTGCTAAGTGAATCAACGTAGTTAAGTTAGTGCCACAGTTGTTAAGTGAATCTGGCTTCCCCATCGACTTTGCTTGTAAGATGGTTGCAAAAGGGATCACTTGACCCCGCCCCCCCGTGTTACTGCTACCATCATAAATACACGCCGGTTGCCAAACGTCTGAACTTTGATCATGTGATCACAGGGATCCTGCAATGGTTGTAAGGGTGAAAAATGTTCACAAGTAACTTTTTTTCAGTGCTGTTGTAACTTTGAATGGTCACTAAATGAACTGTTGTATGAGGAGTCCTTGGTGCCCTCTGATCTTGCTTGTTTTCTTGCAGACTTTTCATCACCCAAACTTGGTAACAGCATCAGTGCTAATAAGGAATGGGGTTTGCTGTCACTGACTCTGCACTCTGCACCGCACCTCCTTACTAGCACTGATGATGTTACCTAGTTTGGTAGTGAAACATCTGCAAGAAAACAAGCAAGCTCAGAGGGTGCTAAGGACCCCTGATTTCTACCCTGAGCTGCAAATATTCTCCTTTATTGATAACCTGCATTGCAAAAACCTCTGGATGAGGCCATTGACGGAGGGCAGCAGGCTAAACGCATCATGCCACTCGCCTAAGTAATTCTTATAACTTAAACCTCAGCCAAACCAACTGAGATGCCCAGGGCAGTGTGGCTCTGGTATAATTTGTTTCCCCGAACTACGTGAGGCTTGGAAGAAGAACCAGAGAGAGGTTGGCACCCTTATTCATTAGGCCACATTACTGTGTGGCTGGTCTCCCAGAAGATCTGGGATGATATGTCGAGAGGCTGCCAAGAAGCACTTACTGCCCAGACTGCAGTCTTTAAAAATAGAGAGAGAGAGAGAAAGACAGAGAGAGAGAGAGAGAGAGAGAGAAAGAGAGAAAGACAGAGAGGCACCTCAGTCTGGACTGATGTTCAGAGGTGAAGATTGTCGATTAATCCTGCCATATCTAACCAGTGAGGGTTTCACAGTGAATCTCATCAGCTGGAGGATTTCAGCTGGTGGTGTAGTAATGGCAGAGACCGGATTTGTCAGAGCAGGGAAGTAGAAGAAGAAGAAGAAAAATTCTTTATTCTACTATGGCCAAGTGTGATTGAACACACAAGGAATTTGTCTTTGGTGCAAATGCTCTCAGTGTACATAAAAGAAAAGATACATTCCTCAAGAGTCAAGAATCATCAGGTATAACACTTAATGATGGTCATAGGGCACAATAAGCAATCAAATCATACTAGGAAACAATAGAAATCGTTCGGGTACAAGCGATAAAAGGTACAGTCATACAGTCACAAGTGGGAGGGGATGGGTGATAAGGAGTGATGAGAAGATTAATAGTAATAGTGCAGACTTTGTAACTAGTTGGACAGTGTTGAGGGAATTGTTTGTTTAACAGAGTGATGGCTTTCGGGAAAAAACTGTCCTTGTGTCTAGTTGTTCTGGTGTGCAGTGCCCTAGAGTGTTGTTTTGAGAGAAGGAGTTGAAATAGTTTATGTTCGGGATGTTGAGGGGTCTGTAGATATTTTCCCAGCCTGTGCTACAAGTCCTTGGAAGGCAGGTTGGGAGCATTGTTTTTCTGGAGTCTGTGTTTGTGTTGTTGGGTTGCAGAACCAAACCAGACAGTTCTAGAGGTGCAGATGATAGACTCCATCATTCCTCTGTAGAACTGGATCAGCAGCTCCTTGGGCAGTTTGAGCTTCCTGAGTTGGTGCAGAAAGAAGGAAGCTGGTGAAACTGCATTTGCCCTGCTCAGAGCAGAGTCAGCCTTCTTTAGCCCAAACAAAGGCAAAACCCAGCCTGTTTCTTCCCCGACCTACCTGGTGTGAGGCCCAGCATCCAGGAAGGAGCCAGTCTTGAGCTGGCATCTGGCTGTGCTTCCATTGCTCTTCAGTTCCCACAATCCACCTGGGGTTCTGATTGACCTGCGCCTGCTGAGATCTAGAGACACACTGGAGAAGTCAAAAGGCCTGATGATGCAGGAAGCAGCTGTGACTTACTTACTCTTCGTTTGCTACTACAGGTAGTAGTGCTTGACTGACGAGTTCCTTTAGGGACCGCTCAAAGTTACAACAGCATTGAAAAAAAGCGACTTATGACCGTTTTTCACACTTATGGCCATTGCAGCATCCCCCTATGGTCATGTGAATAAAATTTGGGCATTTGGCCACTGACTTATATTTATGATGATTCCAGTGCCATGTGACCCTCTTTTACGATGTTCTGACCAGAATAGTCAATGGGGATGCCAGGCTCACTTAACAGTTGTGCTACTAACTTACTGAGTGCAGTGGTTCCCTTAACCCCTGTGGCAAGAAAGGTCGTAAAATGGGACAAAATTCATTTAAGTGTTTTCGCTTAGCCACAGAAATGTTGGGCTCGATGGTGGTCGTAAGTTGAGGCCGACCAGTAGCGGCTTGATGGCGGAAGGCTGAGCAGCGTCTCCTTCGTGAGGTTTGGGCCTTCAGCTTCACAGAACATTCAAATGGCTCTGAGGTTGGTGGACAAGAAAGGGCAGTTGATGGGAAGGGTTTGCAGGTGAGCTCTTTGTGGAGGGTGTGCAAAGGTGACACGGGTGAAAATCAGATGAATGGCTTTTGATTCTGTGTTATGTGAAACCCAAAGGTGCTGTCATGCCCTTGTTGGGGTCTGATTCTGAGGGGGAGATTGAGCAGCTGACAGGGAGTGGGAGTGTGGCTCCGGTGGCTGTGGAAGAAACGGGGGAAGGGCACAGTCCGGCTGGGCATTCAGAGGAAGACCCAGGGCCACCCCCTCTTCATCCTACGACACACAGGGAGGAACAGAGCAACATGGCTTATGGGAGAGAAAAGGGCCCTGATCCCTTTCATTAGTTGCAGCTGGGAGAACAGGATATAAGTGGGACGTTTGCACACAGCTTCTTGCTGGAAGCAAAGCCTGCATTATCTTTGTCGAGTCTTATCTGGTTTTGGCGTTCTCTCAACTGTGGGTGCTTTGTTATCTTTTGGAAGTCTGCAATTTATTATCCTGGCCTGTCATCTTAATTACTTCAGTGTGGTTTGTGTTGGTTTTTAAAAATTATTTCTTATTTATCTTTACTTTGGGTTCAGACTGCATTTCTTCCCTTTGTAGACTGTTTTTGGAAGAGTTTGCTCTCCCGCCGAGGATAACTGGACATTGGGGGCCAAGTTGGAGGAATTAAAGGGACTTTACCTACTTTTGTGACTTTGTTGCTTTTGTGCCATGCCCCTTTGAGTCATCACAGGTGCTTTTCTCAAAAGGCAACTGGACTTTCTTGTTTTTTTTCCTTTGAAGAAGTTTAGCTTCTCATCCTAGAAGCTTCTTCAGCTCTGACAGGATGGTGGAGAACGGAAGGATTGATACTCCTTGCAGACAGCTGGTCATTTGCATCCTTTTAGAACAAGGGTCTTCAAACCTGGCAAGTTTAAGACTTGTGGACTTCAACTCCCAGAATTCCTGAGCTGACATGACTGGAGGAGGAATTCTGGGAGTAGAAGTCCAGAAGTCTTAAAGCTGTCAAGTTTGAAGACCCCTGTTTTAGAGGGTCATTGAGGCCACTTGGAGGTTTATCTGTGTCCTCAGAGTCATCTAAGTAGTGCTAATGGTTCCTGTGGTCTGCAATTTTTTCCCCTCTGGAAATCCATTCCTACTCCCTCACCATTCCAAGGGTGTTCATCCCTGAAGAGATTCTCAGTCATCCAGGTCATGTTGTCCCAAAGGTGATTTTTTCAGGAGGCAACTGGAGGTTTTTCAGAAGGCAACGTGTATTATATGAAAGTTTTCTGAAAGTCTCTTTGCTGGTAGTTTTTAGTGTAGTTCTGGGTCCCCCAGACTTGGCAATTTTAAGACTTGTGGACTTCAATTCCCAGAATTCCCCATCTAGCAAGGGGAGTTCTAGTCCTGCCTTAGCTCTGAAAGCCAGCTGGCTGCCTGGGTCAATCACCAGGAGACGGTGGATTCTAGTACCACCTTAGGCATGAAAGATGGCTGGGTGACTTTGGCCCAATCACCAGGTGACACTGAGTTCTAGTCCCACCTTAGGCATGAAAGATGGCTGGGTGACTTTGGCCCAATTACCAGGTGACACTGAGTTCTAGTCCCAGCTTAGCCATGACAGATGTCTGGGTGACTTTGGGCCAAATACCAGAAGGCTGGGAATTCTAGGCCTGCCTTAACATGAAAGGCAGCTGGGTGACTTTGGGCTGATCACCAGGAGGTGGGGAGTTCTAGTCCCGCCTTAGGCATGAAAGCTGGCTAGGCGATTTTGGACCAATCACCAGGAGACGGTGAGTTCTAGTTCTGCCTTAGTCATGAAAGCCAGCTGGGTGACTTTGAACCAGTCACCAAGAGATTGGGAGTTCTAGTCCTGCCTTAGGGATGAAAACTAGGTGACATTGGGCCAGCCCTTCTCTCTCAATCTAATCCAGTTAACAGGGTGGTTGTTGTGGAGGAAATAGGAGGAGAGAGAAGTGCCGTTCCCTACCTTGGTTTATTCATAAAAATTATAAATGGGTTACAAATAAACATAAATCTTAAGAAATAATAGTCTAAGCTGGTGATGACAGGGGAAGATCTCACTCCCTTGTCTCCACCGGAGTGGTGGCAGATGAACGCGGGCAGATGAGTTGAGGCGAAGGATGGGGATGAATATTCCAGCAGGCATTATTTCCTTGGCTTGGTTAAAACTGAGGGTGAGTCAACAAGCGGCTGGCATTTACTTTTGCGATAAACACCAGGAGGGCGAACAGAAATGATAGGGTTGTGATCGCAGCCTGAAAAGGAACATTCTAGATCCTGCAGGCCTGAAGTCGATTATGCAAGGATGGGTGCTGAGAGGAAGGTGCTTCTAGTGGAACAACCATGGCCTAAGGAGAAGGGTTGGATTACCCCAATTGGGTCCAACATTTATGTTGCTAAGTGAGACATTTGTTAAGGGAGTCTCTCCCATTTTATGACCTTTTTTGTCACGGTTGCTAAGTGAATCATTGCAACTGTCATAAATACATGTGAATTGCCAGGTGCTGGGATGTTGATCATGTGACCATGGGGATGCTGTGATGGTCGTAAGTGCAAGTACCGGAACTTTGAACAGTCAGTGAAGAAATGATTGCTAGTTGAGGACCTCTTGTATTCATCTATCTATCTATCCATCCATCCATCCATCCAGCTTGATCTATCTATCTATCTATCTATCTATCTATCTATCTATCTATCTATCCCTACATTCATCCATCCATCCATCCATCTTGATATATGTATGTATATATCCATCCATCCATCCATCCATCTACCCATCCATCCAGCTTGATCTATCTATCTACCCATCCATCCATCCATCCAGCTTGATATATATATCCATCCATCCATCCATCCAGCTTTATAACTATCTATCCACCCATCCATCCATCATGATCTATCTATCCATCCATCCATCCATCCATCTATCCATCCATCCAGCTTGATCGTATCTATTCATTCTATCATCCACATCCATCCATCCATCCATCCATCTTGATATATGTATGTATATATCCATCCATCCATCCATCTATCCATCCATCCAGCTTGATCTATCCATCCATCCATCCATGTTGATATATATATGTATGTATGTATGTATCCATCCATCCATCCAGCTTGATATATCTATCCATCCATCCGTCCATCCAGCTTGATATAACTATCTATCCACCCATCCATCCATCATGATCTATCCATCCATCCATCCATCCATCCAGCTTGATCTATCTATCTATCTATCTATCTATCCATCCATCCATCCAGCTTTATCCATCCATCCATCCATCCATCCATCTTGATATATGTATGTATGTATGTATGTATGTATCCATCCATCCATCCATCCATCCGTCCATCCAGCGTGATATAACCATTCATCCATCCATCCTATCCATCCATCCATCCAGCTTGATCTATTTCCATCTATCTACTTCCATCATCATCCATCATCCATCATCCATTTATCATCCATCCATCCATCCATCTTGATATATGTATGTATGTATGTATGTATCCATCCATCCATCCATCCATCCCATCCATCCCAGGATATAACCATCCATCCATCCATCCATCCATCCATCCAGCTTGATCATCTATCTATCATCATTCCTATCCATCCATCATCCTATCTATCCATCCATCCATCCAGCTTTATCCATCCATCCATCCATCCATCCATCTTGTATGTGTATGTATGTATGTATCCATCCATCCATCCATCCAGCTTGATATATCCATCCATCCGTCCATCCAGCGTGATATAACTATCTATCTATCCATCCATCCATCCATCCATCCCCCCCCTCTTGCTATCTATCCATCTATCCATCTTGATATATCACTATCATCTGTCTGTCTGTCTATCTAGCATCCATCCAGTTTGATATCTCTCAATCTCCATCCATCCATCCATCCAATTTATATGGCTGGGCAGTGTTAAAACAGAAGAAAAAAAAAGATAAAACCATACGTATGTTAAAGTCATATTTTAAAAGTTAAAAGATGTGAATGAAATAATGGCCCCCAACTTCGTAAGAGCACTCACTTTGGCAAGCTTTTATTTTCCAGCTCTTTTTGAGAGGCATCTGTTTATGGGCCATTCCATCCAAACAGACTTTGCTCCTGTGGTGAAGGGATTCCTGAAACATTAACCCACATTTTTGTTTGTATAAAGTTGTCGAGCTGCATCGAATAATTCCCTGTTGAGAAAGATTTCCAGGCCACCCAGATCTGTTTTATTGTCTCGTTATTATCTGATTAATGCAGTTTTATTGCTCTTTGATTTCTTGTGTTTTGCTGATTGTAAGATATGCCCAGCTTTGACAACATCCACTTTTATATTTGTTTTACTGCGTTTTGTTTTGTTTTTTTACTTTGTGTCTCAAAATTTGTTTCTGCTTTTCAAATGGGTAGGAAGTTTGGAAAGTGTGTTTTGTATTGTTTAACTTGGTTACAGCCGCCCAGTCCACCTGACTGTGGAGTTGACTTCCTCATTGTTTAAAAATGCCTTCTGAAATTGAGTAAATATTCTAAACCCCAGGCGCCTGATGGGTGTGCATGCATGCTTAACTCTTCCCATACATTTTATTTTCTACTTTTTGATTGTTTGTGTGAGAGAGAAGTTGCAGATAATGTTCGTCCCAAGCCCAAAGACACAGTGAGATTCAATTGAGCCCAGTTCTTTCTGTGCTTACACTCAATAGACAGAATCTTGCCATACTAAAGCTATAACCTACTAACCCAATACCTTCTGACAGAATCTATACTTCTATAGTGTGACTCCAATAAAGGTGAATATTTTCAGGGTTAAATGAAGAGTCCTTGGTGTTCTCTGAGCTTGGATGTTTACCTGCAGACGTTTCATTACCAAACTGGGTAGCATCATCAGTGCTAGAAAGGGGAGGGTGTTGCATGTATATAAACAGGGAGCAATTTCCCCTTTTTACTTTAGCTTATTTGTCTGGTTTGGTACACGCAGACCTGGACTTAATGACCACAATTGAGCCCAACCTTTATGTTGCATAGCGAGACATTGGTTAAGTGAGTTTTTACAACCATTGTGATGACCCAGGGTGGGATATAAAACAAACACAGTCACAGAAAACAGGTGAAGCCCCTTTTGTCCCTTCACTTTGCTTCCAAGCTCCGAATATCTTTGACTGAAGACAAAAAAACTCCCACACAAACAGTTACAAGAAGGAGGAAAAAAGCAACACAAACCAGGCAAGATAAGGACTGGAGGATGTCCACAGATAACACACATTGGGAAGGACGCCAAACTCAGAGAGGAACCATAAACTAGAGATATTTCCACGCTTTGTTTCCAGTGTTCGCCCATACGCATGTCCATCCTCTTATTCAGTTATCACAGCTGCAGCGATGAAGCGGATCAAGGCCCTCTCCTCCCACATAGACCATGTCTCTCCCTTATCCTCTCCTCCCTGCGTGCCCTAGGATGGAGAGGGGATGGGCCTGGGTCCTCCTCTGACTGCCCAGCCAGCCTCTGCCCTTCCCCAGCCTCCTCCACAACCTCCGGAGCCACACTTCCACTCCCTGTCCGCTGTTCCTCAGAGTCAGTCTCCACCAGGGGCATGACAGCCATTTTACAACCTTTCTTGCCACATTTGTTAAACCAATCACTGCAGTTGTTAAATTAATAACACCATTGTAAAATGAATCTGGTTTCTCCATTGATTTTGCTTGTCAGGAGGCTGCAAAAGGTGATCACATGACCCCCAGGACACTGCAACCGTCATATGTGAGTCAGTTGCCAAGCAATCTGAATTTCGACCCCACGACCCACGGGGATGCTGCCATGATCATAAGTGTGAAAAATGGTTGTAAATCATTTTTTTTTTCAGTGCCGTTGCAACTTTGGACACTGAATGAGCTGTTGTAAGACGAGGAATACCTACAGTTCCTTGACTGAGCTATTGATGGTTGATCTAGTGTTAATCTTGGTGCTAATTTTTGCCAACACCCCTTCCTTCTAGTACTGACGATGATACCTAGTTGGGTAATGAAACTTCTACAAGAAAACAGCCAGGCTCAGAGAGCACTAAGGACCTCATAGTCCTGCTCCTGCTCCTGCTCCTCCTCCTCCTCCTCCTCCTCCTCCTCCTCCTCCTCCTCCTCCTCCTCCCCTCCCCTCCCCCTCTTCCTCACAAACTCCACTCCCTCCTAGCACTGATGGTGATACCTTTTGGGTAATGAAAGGTCTGCCAGAAAAGGGAAGAAGGGCAATTTCTTAAACTATATTGAAAAAAGTATGTGTGTGTGTGTGTATGTGTGTGTGTGTGTCCCCACCCAGTTATAAAAACAATTATGACTTTTCTGATTAATGCAAAATACTTGCAATGAAGTGGCCCAAATGAAACGGTTCACTTTTGCAAGGATCTCCTTTTTGCAGTCCCCCCCCTCAATTTAATGATGTTGCATTTCAAAAGGGCACAGCGTGGTTCCCCCCCCCCCCCAGTTGTTTTGCTCTGAAGAAACTCTCCCTGTACGGGAAATTCTTCGGTGTTACTTTGATCGGAAGTCTCCGTGTGACGTCTGGAGATTCTCCCGTCATCCAGGTCGCGGTGGTGCCAAGTGTGCTTGCTCCGAAAGGCATCCGGACTTCCTTGGTTTGTTTTTTGGTTTTTGTTTTTTTCCTTGAAGACCTTTCGCTTCTCATTCTAGGCAGCTTCCCTGGTTCTGGACAATGAACCGATGCAGCTTCCTGGACGAGAAGCGAAACGTCTTCAAGGGGAAAACAAAAACAAAACCCAAGGAAGATCCGGCTGCCTTTCGAAAAATCCACCTTTGTGTGATGCTCGAGACAGTTGGAGCTTGGAAACCCGTCTGGCTGGAGCTTAAATTTAATCCTGGCCGGGTTAGTTAAGCAGGTTGTTTTTCCAAAGGGACAAAGGGCTCAGCAGGACGAGCTTCTTCCCGTGGCCTATTTAAGCCTTCACTCCGGACTTGGCTGCAGGACCCGGAGAGTTAAAAGCCAGCATCATTTTGGGGGCCTTGGGCCCATTTGGCAGGCCGGCCCAGTTCTTGTTTATTCTTTCGCCTCCGAAGCTCCCTGTTCTGCCACAAGAGAAAAACCACAATTGTCTTCTCTGTCTGCACTTCTTATGGGTGCCTTCCAGGTGGAAGCTGCAGAGGCCTATGGTCTCTCTGGCCAGACTATTTATTTCCTTTTTTTTTCTTTTTAAATCTTCCCTTGTTGGAAGAAACAGCCTCCTGGGTTCAGTTCCCAGTGGGGGGAAAAGACACTGGAAACATGGAGGCTGTTTGGAAAGGTGGTTTAATGGTGGACAGCAGGACCACGTGGCTGGAGCTCAAAAGCGAAAAGGCGATCACATGCTTCAAGATGTTGGGTGAAGGAAAAGAAGGGCGAGATGCTGAGAGACCCTTGGTTATGTGCCCTCGGTTGGGCCCCACCTTAGTGGTTTTTAATTCACATTTATATGCCGCCCTTCTCCGGAGACTCAGGGCAATGTTGGAGCGCAACCCAATCGCTCAGCAATAACCTTCATTCCATTGTATATGCCTGCTTATTACTAGCGGCATTTTTACAAAGTCAGCTTATTGCCCCCAACAATCTTGGGTCCTCAGTTTACCTACCCCAGAGGATGGAAGGCTGAGTCAACCTTGAGCCTAGTGGGATTGAGCCTGCACTAATTGCAGGCAGCTGGAGCTAAGTGCTAGGCGTTTAACAGCCTGCACCACCAAGGCTCTTTCCTGTTCCTGTGTAAGAAATGTATCCCGTTGGCTGTCAGACTCCCAGGGGCGGGGGTCTTAGCTAATTTTGTAGGCTTTGTCTGGACCACATGGCTTCACCTGAGTGCTGGCTGATGCAATCTTCCCAGGCCGGGTGGTGAGATGGGTAGAGGCCTTTGTGATGTAGAAAACTCTGGCCCAGGCCTTAATGGGGGAGGTGAGCTTCTGCTTCTGAGGTGAGTTTCTGCTTCTGAGCTTCTGCTTCTCTCTTTAGGGGAAATATTCTGCCTTTTTAGTATATCCTAAAATATTTCATTTTCCTAGGAGAGGGGTGGGTTTAACTTCCACACTCTCCAGCATGAAGGAATAGGCTCTGGGTTTAAAATGAAGGGTTTCTCCCCCCCTCCCTCCTTTATATATAATACTTGAGTACTTTTTAAAGTTAGTAAAATATCAAAACTTTTAAAACGTGCTTTCTCCCTTTATGGTTAAAAACAACTTGACATAAAACAGAGGATTTTCTTGATACCACTTACGATAAAGATTAACAGGAGCATATCTTACTCCCCACAGCAAAGAGAAGCAGAGGTGGTCAGATCGATTTCTTCATCCAAGGAAGAGGATATATTTAACTTTGTTTCTGTTCTGAAATGGCTTCCAGATTTGGGGCTGGTAACAAAAAGAAAAAAAAAGAAAACTTTTGTTTTTGTTTTTGTTATAGAAATAGCTTGCACGTACTGTTGGGTAAAGACAAAAAAGTTGTGGTTGTAGTGTTATTTTCTACGCTGCTAAAGAGAGTCAGAAGTTGGTACCTTTTTCTTTCCTTTTTCAAACCAGGAAGAGGATTAAAAAAAAATCGTTAGGGTTCAAGATCATTGGCCTTCGTTTGTTTGGAAGTGCATTATATACATGCAGGTAATCATTAGATCCCCAAAATGCCATTCACTGTGTGCAGACAGAGAAAGGGACAAGGGATTTTTGCAATGGTTAATTGCTAGGCTTAGTGGAGGCTGACTCAGAGTGATTTCCAAAAGACATTGAGAGTCTAGGAAGAATAGAAAGAGAAGCAACAAAGGTGATCAGGGGACTGGAGGCTAAAAGAGATTCAGGACGTTTCTTGGAATTGGGTATATCTAGTCTAATGAAAAGAAGAGCCAGGGCTGACATGATAGCAGTCTTCTAATATTTGAGGGGCTGCCCCAAAGAAGAGGGTGGGGGTGGTCAGCCTATTTTCCAAAGCCCCTGAAGGCAGGACAAGAAACAATGGATGGAAACTAATCCAGGAGAGAAGCAACCTGGGATTGATTGATTGATTGGGATTTCTATGCTGCCCTATCTCCCGAAGGACTCAGGGCGGCTTACAATAATAAAAGGAATATAATACAAAAATTAAAAAGCAATTAAATATGAAATCTCACTAAGCAATTAAAATTCGTAAAAGTAATTACTAAAATCCCATCCCCCTCCATCAGTCCGGGTCAGCAAGTTGGAACAGCCACGTTTTTAGGCCACGATGGAAGGACTGGAGGTCAGGGGCCACCCGAAGCTCCAGGGGCAGCTGATTCCATAGAGTGGGTGCTCCCACAGAGAAGGCCCTACCCCTGGGGGTCGGCAGCCGACATTGTCTGGCCGACAGCACCCCAAGGAGGCCCTGCCTATGGGAGCGCACGGGGCGCTGGGAGGCCATTACTGGCAGCAGGGTCTCCCGCAAATACCCCGGTCCTAAGCCATGAAGGGCTTTATAGGTCAGTACCAGCACCTTGAATCTCACCTGGAGGGCAACTGGTAGCCAGTGCAGCTCACGCAGGAGGGGTGTAATATGGGAGTAGCGGGACACTCCCATCACAACCCGCGCCGCCGCATTCTGGACAAGTTGAAGCCTCCGAGTGGTCCTCAAGGGCAGCCCCATGTAAAGAGCATTGCAGTAGTCTATACGGGAGGTAACGAGCGCATGATTACCCTACGTAGGGCTTCTCGGTCCAGATAGGGGTGCAACTGACGCACCAGGCGAAGGTGTTAGAAACTTTCTAACGGTGAGGACAATTAACCAGTGGAAGTGCTTGCCATCAGAAGTTGTTGGCGTTCCATTCATTGGAGGTTTTGAAGAAGAGATTGGACAGCCATTTGTCTGAAATGGTAGAGGGCTGTGATGGCGAACCTGTGGCACGCGTGCCAGAAGTGGCACACAGAGCCACTTCTGCTGGCACGTGAGAGGTCGGCCGGAAGAGCCCCACTGCGCATGTGTGCGCACCCCCCACCAGCCAGCTGATTGTCAGGTTTCTGCCACGCATACGTGGGGGGAGATGCACGCATGGGAGACGTGTGTGCATGCTCAGAGGCATGCGGCATGTGGGGGGGTTTGTATGCATGTGCAGAGGTGTGCGGTGCAGGAGGGGTCGCACATGCATGCACAGAGGTGCACGGTGCACATGCAGGGTCGTGCATGCATGCGCAGGGGGGGAGATGCACGCGCATTGCATTATGGGTGCAGGCACACGTGCGCACTTTTGGCACGCCACGTGGGAAAGGTTCGCCATCACGGGTATAGGGTTTCCTGCCTGAACAGGGGTTGGACTAGAAGACCTCTAAGGTCCCTTCCAACTCCATTTTTCTTTTCTGTTCTTCTGTCCTGGCTGTTGCTGAGTTCAGCTTTGCTTTTGGAAGTCATTTTGTTTTGATGGCAACCTTACAAGAATGGAAGTTAGCGTTGGTAGAATGGGAGGGAGCTTTTTGACTTCATGACCAATACAGATAGTTCTTGACGTACGGCCGCAACGGAGCCCCAAATTTATGTTGCCAAGCGAGACATTGGTTAAGTGAGTTTTGCCCCATTTTATAACCTTTCTGGCCATGATCATTAAGCCAATCACTGCTGTTCTTAAGTCAGTCACACGGTTGTTAAGTGAATCTGGCTTCCCCCCCCTCTTGACTTTGCTTGCCAGAAGGTCACATATGGTGATCACGTGACCCCCCCCCCGGGACATACTGCAACCGTCATAAATGTGAGTCAGTTGCCAAGCGCTCAGATTTCGATCAGGTGACCGTGGGACTGCTGCAATGGTCTTTAAGTGTGAAAGACGGTCATAAGTCACCTTTTTCAGTGCCTTTGAATGGTCACAGAGTGAACTGTTGTAAGTTGGGGACCACCCGTACCAATGCTTAATAAACAGGAGGTGTTTTGATGGTAATTCTCTACTTGATTCCAGGTGCTTCCTTGGAGTCCTGATAAGGTTCACCTGGATTGTTTTGGTTTTATTATGCGAGATAGCAGAGTTCCTGAAAGTTTTAGGAGATACGTTAAGTGCCTTATCTCTACTCTCAGAGAGATAATATCATTTTATTGTCTTTGCATGACTTGGAAAGTCCTATTGAACCTTGTAAAACTTGAATTTGTTGGAGTTCTTGCGGTCTACTAAGATCCAAGTGTGAAATGGATACCTATTAGAGCAGGGGTCTCCAGACTTGGCCACTTTAAGACTTGTGGGCTTCAACTCACAGAATTCCTCAGCCAGCTACTCAATACATGCTGGATAGGGAATGCTGGGAGTTGAAGTCCACAAGTCTTAAAGTGCCAAGTTTGGAGACCCAATATTTCTGAATCTTAGCAATTTTAAGATGTGTGGACTTCAATTCCCACAAGTCCCAGGCCACTATGTATGGATTTCAGCTTCCAAAATACCCTAGCCAGCATGTGTGGACTTCAACTCCCAGCATTCCCTATCCAGCATGTATTGAGTTTAACTCCCAGCATTCTGTAATTGGCATAATTTCCCAGCCAATAAGATTGTGAAACGCTGCCTTTAATGGGGGTGGTGGCCAATCAGACATTGATGAAGGCTTGTGTCTCTTCGTATTTAAATCCAGGTAGTCTTTGACTTACAACTGCTCCATTTAGTGACCGTTCAAAACGGCAACATCACTGAAAAAACCGACGAGCACTTTTCGCACGGCCGTCGAAGTAGGCCAGAATTTTGCTTGCTGCTGAAGTCTGACACACACCTAAGCAGAAAAGATGGGTAGAATTTAAAATCCTCCTAATTTTTTTTTAAAAAAGCAACTTTTGGCAAGATGATCTGCGTTCACACTTCGCCCTGAAATAGTCTGAAATCAAAATTTGATTATTTGTTTATAATATATCATACAAAGAAAAAAAACCAAAGCAAATAATGGGAAAAAATAGGGAAGGGAAAAGGAAAGGGAAGAGTGAGAAAAAGAAGGGGGGGAAAAAAGAAAGAAAGAAAATGCGTTGATTTCCAACTCCCTTCGGTGCAGTAGATTAAGGCCTTCACATCAGAGCTCAACTTTTTACTTTTCCGAAATAGTTTAAAATTAGCCATTTCTATAAGAACGAATCAATCTGAATCAGTAAAACTCAAAGTCAAAGTTTTATTTTTTTCCCCACCTCAAGCACAAAAGTTCAGAAGTGGTTTCCAAGTAGGAATAAAAATATTTGTATTTTTTTCGGCCAAAGCAGACGGTTTAGCCATCTCTGCTAACTCCATTTTTGCAGCTGTTCGTCCTTAGTGGGGATAGAAATTGTCCTTTCATTTCTGTGCCTAGTCAACATATATAGCATCCAATTCCCCAAAGTCTTTTTCCATTATTAAACCGCAAAAGGCAAGCCTCTGGTTTTCTCTTTATCTTCACTTCGAGACTTTTCTGTATTAAGATGTGAATCCTGCGCCAGTATTTCTTTGCTTTACCGCACGTCCACCTGAAATATTCCTGAGTTGGCGGATACATCAGTTGGTTGCTGTGGTCATATTTTGTTTGCCATTCAATCCACTTAGGAAGGTAATTAAAAAAAAAAGGTTCAGCTATTTTGAGAAGGCCAGCTGCGGTTGTAGAGATAAAAACCCAGCAAGAATCTTCACCGGGGATGGTTTAAAAAAGGCAAGAGGCTGGCCGTGACAGTGCAAGATCTTCGTGTGTGTGTGTGTGTTGCACGCCGGACACTGCTGAAAACAAGGCACAGCTTCTGTTTTGACCTCCTCTGCCTAAAATGCAGGAAGTCTTTTGACCTCGGGCCCAAACTGGGCCCAAACTTTCTGTTGCTAAGCGATGCGCTGGTTTGTCCTGTGTTATGACTTTTCTCGTCACCGTTACTAAGCGGAACGCCGCAGTCATTAAGTTAGTAACACCTGTAAACTCATAAAACATTCCTATGTCTGTTTTAGTAGTTGCCATAAAAAAAGAAGGGGGGGGGGAGGAAGGGAATCTGGAAGAGCATTGCAGCAAAGCGAAAGCACATTCCAACTCTCACCTTTAAAAGATTATAACTAAACTACCAGAGCTTTTGCCCACGAATACATTTAATTGGAGAATGTGATTGATGACACTCAGCCCGTAATTGGAGAATGTGATTGAGGACACCCAGCCCGTAATTGGAGAATGTGATTGAGGACACCCATTGAGTATTGACGATTTGTCTTTAAATGAATCCAACCTCCAGCTCCTCTTTAGGACAATGATGGTTTTATTCAGCAAACAACAAATACTCTAATCAGGCAAGAATGGCTAAAAGCCAGGCAAGGTTAGAGTTGGGTTTGAGTTTGCTCCCTTTCCTTTTATTACCATTATTATGAGACACACCCCACCACACTCAGGCCTATACACAGTTCTAGTTCTGGCCATGCCTAACCTATTATCTCTAAATGCTATTAACCCTACAACATGTCTACATCCCTAACCTATTCTGACCCTCACTAACTGATCCCCACCTGGTGCCACCTTCACCATGTCTTAACTCAATGCTTAATAACCACCTATATGTGCCCCAACCCCCTCTAACAATATGTACCACATCAATACATGGAAAAAGCCATTTCCAGCCCGCAGTTGTTTCAGAATCCATCCTTCAGCCCGCAGTTGTTTCAGCTCTGTTGAGTCATTCTAAAGGAACCTTCAGCTAAGGTGATACTCTCCACTGCCAGCTGACTTGCTGTGAGGTGTGTTTGGAGCTGACGGGCTCCGTAGCGAACCAAGCCCGACACCCAACCCATGAATATGCTCAATTGGAGAATCTGATTTATGACACACCCGGGGGGGAGGGGGGAAACAGGGTCACAGGGCACTGTAAATGACGTATGCCAGAGTTGGCTTCATCCAGGGCAGTGCCTGTATGTTGCCTCTAATAAATCCTTTGAAGCTTTTTGAAGTTTGGCTCGGGAATCATGATTTAATTAGGGCGATTGCTGGAATCCTGACACCACGGTTGTAAAACTGAACCTGGCTTTCCCCATTGACTTGACTTTTCGGAAGGTCGCAAAAGCGTGACTCTGCGACCATCCTAAATATGAGTCGGTTGCCAAGTGCCCGAATTTTGATCGCATGATCGTTCCTAAATGTGAAAAATGGTCATAAGTCGCTTTTTGGCGGTGCCACTGCAGTTTTGAACAGTCACTAAATGAACTGTTTGTAAGTTGAGGAGTCCCTGCATAGATTTTATAGAACGGTCCCTATCCGAGGCATTCTGGGAGCTGAAGTCCACACCTCTTAAAGTTGCCAAGTTTGAAAAAGAAAACAACACTTATTTATCTACATGGTCTTGGATGGATAAAAAAAACCTAATAAGAAAGGAACTGAGCCTGTCGTGCTTCTATAGACGTCATTTCATGGGACCAAAAAGTCACTTCAATGAAGAGAATCCCTTTTTCCCCCCTTCCTGTCATTTTCCCAGCTGCAATTTAGCGCGTCAGTCATATCTCAAGGCAACTTGAGACTGGAGAGAAGTGGAGTCACATGTTGTGTGTGTGTGTTGGACTACGGGCTGTTGCTACTGTGTCAGGGGTGCTTACAAAGCACACATTGTAAATCTCGGGCCCAATGCCTCCGGCTGCAATCCAGCAACACTTAAGTGATTAAAATCCTTCTGGTTTGAACAGGGCTTATTTCCCAGTAAATAAGCTGCTGCGTAGCCATAATCATCACAATTGTGACAAATCACGGCTTGACCTATCTTGCTTTGCGTGTAGTGAGTCTATCTCATATATTAGTTTCACCTTTTACGTTGCGTTACGGAAAGAAATGAACTTTTGCACGATATTCTGATTTTCCAGTTTCACCTGTATATCAGACTTTAATTTCTCTAATTTATGGAATACTTTCCTTCTTTTAGTAGCTAAATTAAGTCCATTTATGTTCATCGTAATTGATTTTCTCTCATCCATTTTAGACTTTATTAGAGGGTTTTATTGCTCTAGTAGATCTTCTCTCGTTGCTCTCTGGGTGCACCACCTGCTGCACCTTTTTCTTTTTCTTTTTCAATTGCTGCCATGCAGTCCTCTTGGAATTCGATCAGAGACTCTTCTTTTCTTGTATCTTCCTCCTTTTCTCACATCTGCTGCAAATAATTGAGACATGATCCAAACAAGCAAAACATAGGCGGTATGACTTAAAGACCCACTAAACTTTAATCACATGTATTCGATGTCCTAGATTATTCATCTGGAATCAAGAGAACTAAAATGACTCATGCCAAGCTCCCTAAGCTTTGTGGAGATCAGAAAAGGGATAAACTCTATTAGAAAATCAGGATGTAATGTGCTTTAAGGAAAAGAAAAAAGATAGACAGAAAGAAGGAAAAAGGGAAGGGAAGAAGGAGAGAAATGTAGGGGAAAGAAGGAAGGAAGGAAGGGGGACTTAAGAGGAAGGAAAAAGGGAAGAAGGAAGAGAAAGAAGGCACCTTAACACTCTTGTCCCCCAAATCTTATGCGCCACCTGATGTTTAAAGCGCATTTGACCATGTAGCTAAGAAACCATTCAAAACACTGCCCCCCTTTGCTCCTTTTACCCCACAAAAGGGAGGAAAATTGCCAGGTGTTTTCTCAACGTCTCTGTTTCATGAGCAGCCTTTGCCATTCCATAATTTTCACCCCTGACATGTGATCTTTTTCGATGACTCAAGTTTTTGTGCCCACAACTGGGGATCCCTGAGGTAAACAGGCCGAGAATGCTGGGGAGGTTGCAAAACAACAAGGAGAGAGTTTTTCCTGAAGGAGGAGGCCAAGGCCGATGGGTGGGGACCTCGGTGCTCTCTGCCCTGGGCGGTTTTCCTGCATACCATTCAAAAGGGCCGAAAAAGGAAGCACAAAGACCAAAACACCTCCTGGCCAGCCGCCAACGCCCAGCTAAGTAGAGATTAGCCCCGAGATATAGCACCAGAAGATTAGCACACCGCAATCGGGAAGCAAACAACCGTCTAACAAAGGTGCCACTGAGAACATTCCCAGCAACACTCCCAGGGCGAGCACTCCTATATCAAAAGAGAGCAAATCCCACTCCCTTGTAAAAACTGATGGTGTTACATAGTTGGGTAACGAGAGGTCTGCAAGAAGTTAAAGATAAGCAACTTCTAGATTAAATGTATATGTTTGCACAAAATTGTATATATTTGTAAAATATGCAGGAAAGATAGAACTGGGTGAGATGGATGTCCCAAAACGTCATGATAGTTATTTTTTCTTTTATTTTTTAAAATATACAAAAGACTAATAAAGATTATTTTAAAGAAAAAAGAAAAAAAGAAAAACAGGGACCCCTTTGGTGGGAAGTCTGCGTTGAGTCATGCCAGCCACGTGGCCTTTATTAATTTTTATAACTTTAAAAAAAACAAAAACAAGCAAAAAGTAAAAGTATCTTAAATTTGACAAATTGTGACCTTCTTCCTATACTACTATTTGTGCATTATTGACAAATATATACAATTTATGCAAATATAAACATTTAACCTATATATTACTTATCATTGATTCATCATCCATTTAATTTAATTTAATTATGGGATTTCTATGCCGCCCTATCTCCCGAAGGACTCAGGGCGGCTTACAACAAGAAAACACAATAACTATCTTTGTTCAGTCCAGTCATACCATTTTTCCCAAAGTTTATAGTATTTGATCTCTACTCTCTCTTTTAACATCAAAGTTAATTTATCCATCTCCACACAGGTCATTATTTTCTAAATGACCAGTTCATCTGGAGGTATAGATGTATGTTTCCAGCACTGGGCATAAGCCATTCTATCTGCAGTCAGGCTATGTAATATTATATATTTTATATTTCTCCCATATTTCTTTTTGAATATCCCCAATAAAAATAATTCCAGTTCTAATTCTATTTGTACTTTAGTAATCTCCTGCAACCATTTTTTTTAATTTTTAGCCAATATTTTTGAGTCTCCGGGCATGACCACCATGTATGATAGAATGTACCTTTTTTCTTCTTACACTTCCAACATGTTGGATTCATATTAGGATACATCTTCGCCAAATCTCGAAGGAGGCAAGTACCATCTATAAAACATCTTGTAATGGCGGCCACATGACACGGAGACCTCCTCGGACAGCGCTGGCTCTTCTTTGGCTTTGTAACAGAGATGAGCACTGCCCCCCAGAGCCGGAAACGACTAGCACAGATGTGCCAGGGGAGCCTTTACCTTTTTTAGAAGTTGTGGCGGACGGACCCAGGTGAGGTCTTGCCAAGTTGTGGAAATGTGACAAGACAGGTGCAGCCTCCCCTCCTCCTTCCCTTCCCTTCCTAAAAATGTATGGTTGTGATCCAGGTGAGAGAGAGGACTTTTAAATCGTGCAAAGGGTCCTTATGAATATGAGTGCCCTCCCGGTGTCAGACAGTGGTGCAGATGGCTTCGAATGCAGCCTCTCACACCGCCTGCCCTCAAACAGGTTTCTTCCGTCAGCAGCTTCTCCCAGCTGCATGTGACTTTACGGCTTGGATGCCGGAAACTAATTTTAATCCCATCTGTATTCCCCGCCCCCGTTCTCATGCATTCTTCCTTCTTCACTGCAGATTCCCCCAAATTTCAGAAAGGGGGAAAAATCCAAGTTCAGACTTCTTTTCCTATTATTCTGCAATTTCTTGCTCTGTTCCTCAGTAGAGCAGGCTACAGAATTTCATTTTTAATGTGTGCCAGTATGCTCACAGTAAAAAAAAGGACAATAGAGATTATTTTACCTGATAATAATTCTGTTTAATCCAAATAGGGACATTGCCTTAGCCAGTCACCTCCAAATGAAAACTGGAAGGCAATTTAATGTCTCATTTGCACTCTGTGTGCAAACAATAGCTCGCTAATTTAAAACACCTATAATTGTTGGAAAGAATATCTGATCCCTAAGGAACATGTGAATCTGCATTAGCAGGAAGGAACACAAGGGCACAAAGCTTTTAAGGAACAACTAATAATTCAGATGTGTCCTCTTTTGCTGCATTCAGATGGAGTTGGTGACATGGCCTTCGCTTCCCTTCTGCCAGGTGTGTGAAATACAGGTAGTCCTTGACTTAGGACCACAGTGGAGCCCAAAATTTCTGTTGTTAAGCAAGACAATTGTTAAGCAAGCTTTGCACGATGACACAAACTTCCTTGCCACAATGGATCACTGCAGTTGATAAGTTAGGAACCTGGTTGCTAAGCGAATCATTGCATTTATTATGTTAGTAACCCAGTTGTTAAGTGAATCTGGCTTCCCCCATTGACTTTGCTTGCTAGAAGGTCGCAAAAGGGGATCACATGAGCCCAGGACACAGCAACGGTCATAAATATGAGTCAAAATTTTGATCACATGTTCACGGGAATGCTGCAAATATCGTAACTGTGAAAACTGGTCATAAGTCGCTTTTTTCGTTGCCGTTGTGACTTTGAACGGTCACGAAAATGAACAGCCGTAAGTCGAGAACTACCTGAATAGCTCCAAATGCTTTTGCCAATGTGTTGAAGTTTCAGAAAAGGGCAGGGATGAAACACACGAGCAGAGAGTAATCACAACAACTGTATTTTTATTTGTCTCTATATTTCATTTTTCTCTATATGGTTGTTAAGAGCCTGATGCTTCTTAGTCCATGTTTTAATTACATTTAAGGGCAATTTAAAATAAGCAAATGAAGGTTTGGTTCAGGCTCAACCCAGGGTTTTTGGGGCCTGTGGCCCTTGGCACGGACACATTTCTTCTTGCTGACACAACAGAATGTTACCTAATGCTGTAAAATACCTTCTGTATGTTTTTACAGTATATAAACAATGAGACAATGGATGGATACGGTAGTCCTCATCTTACGACTGCAATTGAGCCCAGAATTTCTGTTGCTGAGCGAGACAGTTGTTAAGTGAGTTTTGCCCCATTTTACAGCCAGATTCACTTCACAACCAGGTTACTGACTTAAAAACTATACTTAACCCACCGTGGGAACAAAATTCATAAAATGGGGGCAAAACTCACTGAACAGTCTCACTTAGCAAGAGGAATTTTGGGCTCAATTGTTGTCATAAGTCGAGGACCACCTGTGTTGTGATACTGGCTGCAGACCATGAGATTTCTCCTCAGATGTCGTAAGTCAGGAGAAGGAAGCTGGTTTGTGGACCAGCCAAATTGTGATTTCCTGCCGTTCCTACTGCTTCCTAATTAATCTCCCGGGTTACGTCACTTTATAGTTTCAGCACGCAAGGCTGGTTGTTGCTTCAGAGAGTAATTTTGAGTGAGTTGTGCAGTCAGACACATTTTGGCTGGAAGTGCAACCTGTACGCAGTCTTTTAGGCAAGGAAATTGTGCTTCCTTCGATCGTTTTTGTCGAAGGAAAACTTCCTTCCCAGCCCAAGAACTGTTTCCAGACAGTGAAAAATAATTCTGTAATATAACTTGTTCTTTTAATAAAAGAAATCCCCGGATCTCGGTTTGCAGGATTGGACAACTTAACACATAAAGTATTTTAATAGCAAGGTTGGAGTTAGGGTTCTTTGGGGGCAGCCCCTGAAATATTGGAAGATGCTATCATGTCATCCCTTGTCCTTCTTTTCATTGAACTAGACATACCCAATTTCTGCAGCCATTCTTCATATGTTTTCGCCTCCAATCCCCTCATCCTCTTAGTTGCTGTTCTCTTCACTCTTTCCGGAGCCTCAACATCTTTTCTAAATTACGGTGACCAAAACTGGATGGGATATTTCAAGTGTGATCTTACCAAGGCATTATAAAGTGGCATTAATACTTCATGTGATTTTGTCAATTAATGTTAATCCCTCTGTTAAGGCAGCCTAGAACCGTGTTGGCTTCTTTGGCTGCTGCAGCACATGGCTCTCTCATATTTGCTTCTGTGGTTGTCATTTGTGACTTCCCTAGGGGGCTTTCAGAAAGCAAAGTCTGGGCCTTGGTGGCTCAGGCTGTTAATTGCCTGCACTTAAGTTCCAGCTGCCTGCAATTACTGCAGGCTCGAATCCCACCAGGCTCAAGATTGACTCAGCCTTCCATCCTCTCGGGGTAGGTAAATTGAGGACCCAAGATTGTTGGGGGCAATTAGCTGACCTTGTAAAAATGCCGCTTAGTCATAAGCAGGCATATACAATGGAAGGAAGGCTATTGCTGAGCACACTGGGTTGCATCCCAAAAATTGTAAGCCGCCCTGAGTCTCCGGAGAAGGGCGGCATATAAATGTAATTAAAAAAAAAATAGGAGAAGGCAGATTGGCGTAACGACCACCTGATTCACTTAAGAACTGTAGTGATTCTATAGTTTCTAGACTGCCAAAAGGTCATAAAATTGGGCACGGCTCACTTAGCCACTGCCTCGCTTAGCAACAGAAATGTGAGGCTCAATTGTGGTCGTGAGTCGAGGACCACCTAGCTTGAATCAATTTCTTTTGCTGTGCAGTTGTTGTGGATGTTTCTTTTCATCCTGGTGCATCTCTCAGGTAGCTCACATTCAAAAAATGATAGCCTGGGTTTTAAATGATTTTTTAAACGATAATAGATTTTGCTTGCACATCCCCCCATCATCTGAGATATTTAGATTTTCCATCTCCAGCAAATGAGATGCAATTAAGCCAGAGCTGTGTAAGTACCTCCTTATTTGCATAAGGAAACCAAAAGACTGGTGAGTCACTTTCCTGTCTCTTGTCTTCTCCTCACATGTCGGCTTTAGAAAACTTCGTTCCTTTATCTAGCTGTCTGTCCGTCCATCCATCCATCCATCCATCCATCCATCTGTCGTATCCATCCATCCATCCATCCATCCATCCATCCATCCATCCATCCAGTCAGTCTGTCTGTGTGTCTGTCTGTCTCTCTGTCCATTTATCTATCTAAAAAAGCTACCATGACCTCAATTCAGAAATGCTTTCATGAATATAATAGAGCTGGACATTGGAGGTCTTCTAGCCCAGCCCCCTGCTCAGTTGAATTGAATTGAATTCTTGATTGTCATTGTATGTCTATACACAGTATACAATCAACGAAATTCACGTAATACCCAGAGACCAGACCCAACACATGCACACACATGACAATCCCCAAACACCTCCCCACCCACCAAAATTCCCCGCCTCCTAAAAACACACAAGCATCCACACAACAGACCAGGCAACACCATCCAACAGCTCACTGATGGTGGTCCTTAAGTTCATTGTTCAGTGCCATGATAGCTCTGGGATTAAAAAAAAAACTGTTCAGAAAACTCATGTGGTCTGAGTTTTACTTGTTCTGTATCTTCTGCCGGAAGGCAACAGTTCCCAGAGATTGTGAGCAGGATGGGAAGAGTCCTTGAGAATGTTGTGCAACTTCCTTAAATAGCGAGATGCAAAGATATCATCCAGGGCAGGAGAACCTATACAATCTCAAGACGAGTGACTGTCCAGTCTCTTCTTAAACACCTCCAGTGATGGAGCACCCACAGCTTCTGGAGATAAGTTGTTCCACTGGTTAATTGTCCTCACTGTTAGAAAGTTTCTCCTTAATTCCAGGTTGTTTCTCTCCTGGATCAGCTCCCATCCATTGTTTCTTGTCTTGCCCTTTGGTGCTTTGGAAAATAGGTTGACACAGAATAACAGAGCTGGAAGGGATCTTGGAGGTCTTCTAGTCCACCCCCCTGCTCAAGCAGGAGACCTTGAATCATTCCAGACAAATGGCTGTCCAATCCCTTGAAAACCTCCAGTGATGGAGCACCGACAACTTCTGGTGGCGAGCTGTTCCACTGGATCATTGTCCTCCCTGTTAGGAAATTCCTCCTTAATTCCAGGTTGCTTCCCTTCTTGATCAGTTTCCATCCATTATTTCTTGACCTGCCTTTGGGTGCTTTGGAGAATAATTTGACCCCCTCCTCCTCTTTCTGGCAGCCCCTCAAATACTGAACTCAAACTGAGCTTTCTTGAACTCGAATCTGGCTATCAATTCAATGTCGTTTATTGGACAGGAAGATGCAAACCCGCGAATGAAGGCAACGAAGCAATCTGATTGAAGCTCCCTTTAATTCATTAAATACTAATATTTTTATGTCGCAGCTTTTAAAGCGAACGTTTTGGGGACGGCGAAACCAGACATTTGTCAAGGCTTGGCAAGTATGTAAATTTAAGTCCACGAAGAGTGGGGAAAACATCCGTTTATTTAAACAACGTGGCGGCTGCTTGGGAATCAATTTTATTTCGTACCGAGACAGTCTATTCATCATTCTTTTCTAGGCCGCTAATTAGAATGCCTCCCGACGCCTCCTCTAGTTGGCTGCTCAATGCAGGCTTTCTGGACCCAAGTATTTCGTGGCGCCTTTTAATTCTGCTTTTGTTTAAAAAATAAAATAAAATCTTTAATTTGCATGATCGGTTTTCACGGCTCCTGGGTAGGCTGTATTTATTTGTTTGTTTTTTTGAATTTTTTTTATTTTTACAACAAAAACAACAAATAAAAACCATCTTTCAGTTATACAGTGTGTCGTCTGGGTTCCCATACCTTGTGCACATAAAAATATGTGTATACATTTCTCATTGAGTTTACATTCATATTATATTCTAGTCAACGTTATATATCATATTTTATCATTATTACAATATCATTAGCTTTTTAAAATTTCAATACCATCTATCTTTAATAGCAAATCCAATTCTTACTAAATTATATTCATATCATGAGATTCAAAATAATCCTTTACAATATGTCATTATTACTATATCCTTTAATTTCTTACTCTGTTTTCTAACCATCCATAAAATAAGTCCCAAATCTTATAATACTCCTTCTCTTCTTGCTCTCTAATTGCCAGTGTTCAGCTACTCATCTCTGCACATTCCATTATTTTCTTAATCACTTCCTCCTCCATCGAAATTTTTTCATTTTTCCAATTTTGAGCAAATATAATTCTAGATGCTGTTAATACACGAATAATCAAATATGTTATTTCTTTACTATAGTTTTCAGGTAAAATCCCCGATAAGAAGATTTTCACGGGTACAGGTATGCAGGTCTTGGTGTGTTCGGGTCTTTTCCCGTGTAAGATTGAGAGTATCTTGGCAACGTTTCGACAAGGTCCCACTCACCATCTTCAGGCTGGTGTTTTTGGCTTCGTGCTTGTGTGAGCAAAGTGTGATCGGAGCTGCCATCTCTCTATAAATACTGGTGGGGAGGTGTGGTGTGCTGGCTCTGTTGTAAGCGGGTTGGCTGGCTGTGTTGTTACTTCTTGATTGGTTGATGGAGTTGATGTTTGCAGATTGGTTGGCTTTTTCGTAAGAACCTGTGTGGCTGAGGTACTGGCTGTGTGTCTATTAGCCTTTTGTGTTGTAACGACCTGGGTAATGGGCTGTGTGATGACCTTTTGAGTTCTACTGTTGTGACATCCTGGGTCTTGTGCTGTAATCTCCTGGGTCATTGGCTGTGCTGTAACATCCTGAGATTTTGTGGTATAACCTCCTGAGTTCCGTGATGTGATATCCTGAGTGGATGGCTGTGATGTAACGTTCCGGGCTTTGGTTTGGCTCCAAGTTTGAGGTCTGGCTATGTGTTTATGGCGTGTGTGAGTTTGCTTAGTTTGGGGGTCGGAGGATGTAGCAGCTGGAGATGCAGCCTGGTGATGTGGTCTGGTTTCTGGACGGTGATTGTCTTTCATCTATGGAATGGGTTTGGGTTTGAGTCTGGTGAGGGAGATTGGTGGTGGCATCATGTGTTGTTTTGGGTCCGGTGTTGGTTTTCGTGGCTGGGACTCGTTTGTTGATAAGGGCTAGTTTCCAGATGTCTGGAAATAAGTTATTGACCTATAAAGATGAAATATTTTTGTTTATTAATAGTAGCAAAGCACTGTGAATTAATACCACTAATACGATTCAGTAACTGTCAGATATTATGTGTATCTACAGCATTTATGGTACTGCCAAGAAAGCGATGTTGAAAGATATTGACATAATTCTTTCTACAGAAACTTTTGCAGATCTTTTTAATATTTAGTATTTTGTAAATTTTTTAATATCTTGAATTTCAATAAAGAATTATTTTTAATTAAAAAAAAAGAATATGTCTGGCTTTAAATCTATATGTTGTGTTATCATTTTTTCCAACCATGTGTGCATTTTAGTCCAATATCTTTTAGCTTCTGCACAGGTGGGCTTGATTTGATTCGTCCGGAGAGATTTCTTTTTTCTTTTTTTGCCATCGTGGATAGGAAGACTCAACCGCCGGTCTGGGAGAAGACAGATAATGCTCAAACAGGGCCTGTGACCTCCAGCGCCGGCTTTGCAAACGATGGAATTGTCATTGTGTTGTTGCGATGACCTCACGCGTCCCTGCCTTCCCTGCAGATGTCAACGCCGGGGCGAGTGGCATAGCCGAACGCTGACAAACTCGAGACATCAACTTGGGTCTCCCTCAGTACAGCAAAGTCATTATTTTCATGACTTCTGCCCTTCCTTTCAAGATGGAGATGCCTGCAGAATACAGAATGCAATTTAGAAAGAGACAAAGAGGGAGAAGAAAAAACAGCCTGAGGAGGCTGGGTCACATCGAAGCTGCTCTAAGTCTGCTTCAGAAATACTTTTAAGGGATTTGTTTCCTGGAAGAACACTTGTATGGATGATACCCAGCTTTACATCTCCACCCCAAACCATATCACTGATGCTCTCTCCGTGATGTCCCGTTGTCTGGATGTGGTGCAGATCTGGATGGGGGGGAACAGGCTCCGACTCAACCCGGCTAAGACTGAGTGGCTGTACGTACCGGCATCTCGGATTACTCAGGATATACCATCTTTGGTCATGGGGGGAGAGGTGTTGCCCCCTGTGGACAGGGCGTGGAACCTGGGTGTCCTGGATTCACAGCTCGGTTTGGAGGAGCAGGTGGGAGCTGTGACCAGGGGGGGCCTTTGCCCAGGTTCGGCTGGTTCACCAGCTCCGCCCTTACCTGAGCTGAGATGCCCTACGGACAGTCACTCATGCGTTCATCACCTCCTGAATCGACTACTGCAACGCTCCCTACATGGGACTGCCCTTGCGGACCACCCGGAGGTTGCAGCTGGTGCAGAATGCGGCTGCGCGGGTTGTGATGGGGGTGTCCCGATACTCCCATGTTACACTCCTCCTGCGCGACCTGCATTGGTTGCTGGTTGCCTTCTGGGTGAGATTCAAGGTGTTAGTAACAACTTACAAAGTCCTACATGGCTTGGGTCCAGGGTACTTGTGGGAGCGTCTCCTGCCAGCATCACATTCCGATCGCCCGGTATGCTCCCATAGATGGGGCCTCCTTGGGATGCCGTTGGTTAGGCATTGTCGACTGGCGGTGCCCAGGGGTAGGGCCTTCTCTGTGGGAGCACCCGCCCTATGGAACCAACTCCCCGTAGACCTCCGTTCGGCTCCCGATCTCCACTCCTTCTGCCGGGACCTGAAGACCTGGCTGCTCCAACAGGCCGGTCTGGACTGACCTCGGGGGGTGCGGGTTGGTTTTTAGTATTTTAATTAATTTTTAAATTTTGTATAATACTGATTAGGCTTGTATTTGTTTAATGGCTTTTTATTGTATTGGGTTTCTTTTACTGTTCGCCACCCTGAGTCCTTAGGGAGAGAGGGCGGCATACAAGTCTAATAAAATAAAATAAAAAATAATAAACACTTACTGGTTTTCTTTTTTTGAATAGAATATCTATGGAGGTTCTCAGTCATCCAGGTCCTGGCTGTCCCAAAGGTTATTCCCCCCTCCCCCCGAGGCAAGTTTCTGGGCTTTCTTGGTTTTTCTTCGAAGACTTTTCACTCCTCATAGCAGAAGCTTCTTCAGCTCTGCCTGGATGGTGGGGAACAGAAGGATTGATACTCCTTGCAGACAGCTGGTCATTTGCATCCTTTTAGAGGGTCGTTGAGGCCACTTGGAGGTTTATCTGTGTCAATTGTCCCAGAGGTGCTTTTTCAAGAGGCAGCTGGTCTTTCTGGGTTTTTCTTTGAAGACCTTTCGCTTCTCATCCCAGAAGCTTCTTCAGCTCTGACCGGATGGTGGGGAACGGAAGGATTGACAGGTCAGTGTTCCAGTGCATTTCCGTTCCTGTCAGTAACTCCAAGACACACGCCATCTCAAAGCACTTTTATTAGAACAGTACCTGGCACATACTGGGAAACTGAACTAAATCTTCCCGCTTCCCCACAAAGTCCCAAGCTACAAGCCATCCCCTTTTCCTTCATCACCACATCACACGCACCAATCCCAAAGTAAGTTTTAATTCTTTCTGTGCCACATTCTGTAACCTTGAACTATCAAAATAATATATTTTGTCTACTAAGAGCTACTCAGTTAATATCACCCCCTCCCACTTTCTTCAGCTATGCGGCAGCAATGAATTCCACAGATGACATGATACCCCTTGCAGACAGCTGGTCATTTGCATCCTTTTTAGAGTCGTTGAGGCCACCTAGAGGTTTGTCTGTGTCCTCAGTTGTCCTAGAAGTGTTTTTTTCAAGAGGCAACTGGACTTTCTGTTTTTTCTTTGAAGACGTTTCTCTTCTCATCCTAGAACCTTCTCCAGATCTATCTGGATGGTGGGGAATGGAAGGATTTCTACTCCTTGCAGACAGCTGGTCATTTGCATCCTTTTTAGAGAGTTGTTGAGGCCACTTGGAGGTTTGCCTGTGTCCTTGGTTGTCCCAAAGGTGCTTTTTCACGAGGCAACTGGACTTCCTTCTTTTTCCCTGAAGGTGTTTTGCTTCTCATCCCATGACCTGGATGACTGAACATCTCTATAGACATTTAGCTGTGGACTTTGGGATGAACCACCTTTGAATGGTGCAGGAGTATGAACCAATTTCCAGAAAAATTGCAAACTACAGGAACCATTTGCGCTTCAGTTTGAGATGCGGAGGCAGCACAGACTCACCCCCAACAGCCTGCACCTGGGTTCAACAGGGAAGAGACACAGGGCAGTGAAAAACGTTCTGCAGAAAGCACAACACCACAACACGGTCCTTTTCAGCAGGACAAACACAAACCACCAAGTGGCCTCAACAACTTTTTAAAATAGAATATAAGTACAATTAATCCTCGACTTACAACCATTTGTTTAGTGACCATGTGTGATAACTCAGAGTGTAACACAAATGTAACAACATCCAAAACGTAAATAAATGTCCTTTAATGCCTCCAACTTGGCCCCACTGTTCAATAATACTCAGTTGGAGATAAAACGTACTCAAAAATAGCGTTCAAAAGAAAGCAGTACAGTCGGAACTTGATGAGCAGATAGAGGTGAAATAAAAAACTAAAACAAACTACAATGAAGAAATTTCCACAACGGACCAGGATAAGTAATTGCCAACTTCAAGGAGACAACAAGGCACAGTCTGTTGGAAGGACGCCAACCAAGATAACTTCAGCCCAAAATAAAATACGCTTTGCTTCTGGCAACGCTGTGTTGTAATCGTCTCTTATATACTAGTCTCCTCAGCTGCAACCAATGAGGGGGATCATGGCCGCTTCCTCTCTCGTAAGCCAAGTTGTTTCCTTCTCCATTCCTCCCTGCGTCTCCTAGGATTTAGAGGGGATGGGCCTGGTTCTTCCTCTGACTGCCCGGCCGGCCTCTGTCCTTCCCCAGCCTTCTCCACAACCTCCGGAGCCACACCTCCACTCCCTGTTGGCTGTCTATCCTCTCCCTCAGAGTCCAACTCTCCAAAGGCATGACACCATAGTTACAAAGGCGCTGAGGAAAAGTGACTTATGACCAGTTTTCACACTTATAACCGTCGCAGCCCTCCCCATGGTCACACAATCAAAATCCAGATGCTCGGCAACCGATTCCTATTCATGATGGTCGCAGTGTCGCGGGATCGCGCGATGCCCTTTTCCGACCTTCTGACAAGCAAAGTCAATGGAGTCACTTATAACCCCAGTGTGACTCACTTAACAATGATTCCCTTCACAACTGCGGCGAGGAAAGTCATTAAAACGGTGCAACATTTGCTCAACGCCTGTCTCACTTAGCAACGGTTGGGCTCCATTGCTGTAAACGTCCAGGACTGCATGTAACCTTTTAAGAGATCTCTAAACTTTAGAGCTAAATCTGTTTGGTTGCAAAATTCCACATTCTGCTTTTCCGACTCTTTCCTTGAACGGCTGATGCATATTTAATTGCTCCTTTGGCGGTTAATGAAGTTGAGAGAAATTTAATTCTCCTGTAAATATAGGTGCAACAGGTGATTAATCTTCAAGGTGTTGTAAGATCCTCAGAGGGTTGGGGAGGTGCAACTAGGAATTAGTCATCCTTCTAATGTACGACACTTTAAATCATGTACTAGTGCTCTGAGAAAAACCACCTAAATGTCTATTACAGTGGTGGCAAAACTTTTTCAGCTCCTGTGCCGATAATTGCGTGTGCGCTCATGCGCTCGCATGCCAGCATCCAGAAGGCAATGCATGCTGGCCCCACCCCTGCACATGTGTACGCGATCACCCCTCCACGCACCACACATCTGTGCATGCGTGCACGATCCCCTTGCCGCATCTGCGCATGTGCGCTTGATCACCCCTTGCGCCATCCATCTGCGCATGCGCGCATGATCCACAGCGTGCTCTGCGCATCTATGCACATGCGCATGTATCTCCCGTGCAACCCCTGCGCATGTGTGCCAGATACCTGAAAATCAGCTGTTGGGCGGCAGTGGCACGCGCGCATGCGCATTCGGGCTCTTCTGGGCCAGAGGTGGGTTCGCCATCACGGGTCTATTATGTACCTACTGTTAGCCAAGGTTTGTATTTTTATATTTGGGGCTTGCAGAGAAAGAAAAAAATTATTTTGGCTTTATGGGTACATGAAGATCTGTGTAGCAGAGGTGAATTAGCAGGGACTGGCTCTTTTGACAGGTAGTCCTCAACTTAATGACCAGAATCGCACCCAAAATATCTGTTGCTAAGTGAAACATGCGTTGAACAAATGTTGCTCCATTTTTACAACCAGCATCACACCCAACATTTCCGTTGCTAAGTGAAATGTGTGTTGAACAAATGCCGCTCCATTTTTACGACCAGAATCACACCCTCCATTTCCGTTGCTAAGTGAAACATGCATCGAATGAATGCCGCTCCATTTTTATGACCAGAATCGCACCCAACATTTCCGTTGCTAAGTGAAACGTGCGTCGAACGAATGCCCCTCCATTTGTACGACCAGAATCGCACCCAACATTTCTGTTGCTAAGTGAAACGTGCGTCGAACGAATGCTGCTCCATTTGTACGACCAGAATCGCACCCAACATTTCTGTTGCTAAATGAAACGTGCGTTGAACGAATGCCGCTCCATTTTACGACCAGAATCACACCCAACATTTCTGTTGCTAAGTGAACGTGCATCGAATGAATGCCGCTCCATTTTTATGACCTGAATCGCACCCAACATTTCCGTTGCTAAGTGAAATGTGCATTGAATGAATGTCGCTCCATTTTTATGACCTTTCTTGCCACTCATTGTTCAATGAATCCATGCAGTTGATAAATTAGTAACCCAATTGTTAAGCAAATCATTGCATTTGTTAAGTTAGCGACATGGTCGTTAAGTGAAATCTGGCCTCCCCCTTGACCTTGCTTGTCCGGAAGTTGCCAAAGGGGATCACATGACCCTCCCAGGGTCACAGCCACCGTCAGAAATATGAATTGGTACTGATAACTTTTATTTATTTTATTTTATTTATAATCTATATGTACTTTGGGTTCGGGCTGAATTTCTTCCCTTTAAAGACTGTTCTTGGGAGAGTTTTTTTCTCCAGCTGAAGATAAGTGGACATTGGGGGCCAAGTTGGAGGCATTAAAGGGTTATTTATTTATTTATTTGATTAGTCAATTGCTTACAAGTTAATAGGTATAAGTATAAACATAGTTATAAATACATGGATACATATAAGAAAACAAAAGAAACAATAGGACAGGGATGCTAGGCACTTTGGTGCACTTATGCACGCCCCCTACAGACCTCTTAGGAAAGGGGTGAGGTCAGTAGTAGACAGTCTAAGATTTAAAGTTTTGGGGTTTGGGAAGAAACCACAGAATCAGGTAGAGTATTCCAGACATTGACCCCTCTGTTGCTGAAGTCGTATTTCCTGCAGTCAAGTTTGGTGCGGTTAACCTTGAGTTTGTATCTATTGTGTGCTCTTGTATTGTTGTGGTTGAAGCTGAAGTATTCATTGACAGGTAGGACATTGCAATGTATGATTTTATATACTATACTTAGATCAGACCAAAGGTGATGTAGTTCTAGGTTGTCTAGGTCTAGAATTTCAAGTCTGGTGGCATAAGGTATTCTGCAACGAGTAGAGGAGTGGAGAACTCTTCTTGTGAAATATTTCTGGACTTTCTCTACTGTGTTAATATCAGGTATGTAATGTGGGTTCCAGACTGGTGAGCTGTATTCAAGTATTGGTCTAGCAAATGTTTTGTAGTTTTAGTAGTGTGATATTACCAGAGAAAAAGCTACGTAGGTTTAGGTTAACAACTCTTAATACCTTTTTGGCTATGTAGTTACAGTGGGCTCTAGCACTTAGATCATTAGAGATGAGTACTCCAAGGTCCTTGACAGAGTTTGGATCATCAACAAGGTCTTGACTATTCAGCTTGTATTTTATTTTCTGATTTTTTTTGCCAATATGTAAGACAGAGCATTTATTTGTTGAGATTTGAAGTTGCCATTTGTTTGACCATTCTGATATATAGTCAAGGTCTTTTTGAAGGATAGCAGAATTATCTGTGGTGTTGAATAGCTTTACATCATCAGCGAAGAGATGCAATTGCTCTTAATATAATCACAGAGGTCATTTATGTAGAGTATGAAGAGAGTTGGACTTAGAACACTGCACTTGGGGACACCACTGTTGACAGGTACAGAATTTGATAGGACGTTTCCAATTTTGACCATTTGTTGTCTGTTTGACAGGAATGCTTCTATCCAGTTATGCAGGTGTCCAGTAAGATTTTAAGATTTTAGTTTAATAGTAGTTTGTCATGTATCACTGAATCAAAGCTTTACAGAAGTCTATGTAGATTGTGTCTATTGCTTTGCCCTGATCGAGTTGTGTAGTCCATATGTTTTGCAGTGTAAGAGTTGCAGGTTACAGGATAGTTTTTCTGAAACCAAATTGTTTATTAGAGTAGGTTGTTTGTCTCTAAGTGGAGGATAACGGATTGGTTAATAATTGATTCCATGACTTTACAGGTGACGCAGCATAAGGAGATTGGTCTGTAATTTTCAACTAGGCTGGGGTCTCCTTTTTGAAAATGGGATGACCATGGCTAGTGACCATAGGTTTGGCAAGGAGCTGGTCCTGAAAGATTTTTCAAAGATTATGCTTAGAGGTTCGGCTATGGCAGCGGATAGCTTTTTTAAGAAGTAGGCACATATTCCGTCCAGTCCAATAGATAGAGATGGTTTTAGATTGCGTAGTGCTTTTTCAACATTGTCTTCTGTAAAATCTATATTTATTAGATCATTGTAGTTGTCTGTGGTTTGACTAGGAAATACTGGGCATGATCCATTGCTGTTTACAAATACTGAGCCAAAGAAAGTGTTAAAGAGGTTGGCTTTAACGGTGTCATTGTTACAGTCTTTACCATTAGGTCCTTTCAGGGGTGGGATGGACCTTGAGTCTTTTAGTTTGTTGTTTACAAAATTGTAGAAAGTGCAGGTGGAATTGTGCGAAGGTTTTCCTCTTGTTTAATGTGATAATTGGTGCATTCAGTCTTTATCTGGTGGCATAAATTTTTGTATCGGCTTTTTGAAGTTGGCAACATGACCAGATTTGTTTTTTTGCCAAAGTGATCTCTTTTTGGATTGAAGCTTCCTTATTGTTATGGGTAGTCTGTTTTTTTCTGGTTTTGAGAATTATTATTGGTACATATAGTTTGATGACTCTTTGGATTTCAAGTAAAAATGTGTTGTAATGGTCTTCAACAGTATTGCATCCAGTGAATAGAGATTGCCAATCAAGGGATGAGAGATTGTTGTCTATAAGATCATAGTTGCCTTTTTTGAAGTTATAATTGGGGATCACGTTTGTTGTGATGATTTAGTAGGTTCTACCTACTTTTGCGACTTTGTTGCTTTTGTGCCACGGCCCTTTTGGGTCATCACGGAATATAAGATAAGAGGTAATGAGAATATTATAATGATAAGAGGAAAAAGGATGAAATTTTTAACATGAATGTAACTTTAATGATGGATTAAAGGACTGCCCTTGCATACCATCCGGAGGTTGCAGCTGGTGCAGAATGCGGCGGCGCGGGTGGTGATGGGAGTTACCTGGTTCTCCCATGTTCTCCCTCCTGCGCGGCCTGCATTGGCTACTTTCGCTCGGGTGAATTCAAGGTTTTAGTTTTGACATACAAAGTCCTACATGACATGGGTCCTCAATATTTAAGGGAGCGTCTTCTTCCAATATCAAATCCTGGCCGCCCTGTGCGCTCATGAGGCAAGGACTCCTCGGGTCCTGTCGGGGTCAATGCCGACTGGCGATTCCCTGGCGACGAGCCTATTCTGTCGCGGCCCCTGGCCTCTGGAATCAACTACCCTTGGAGCTCCGTCTGGCCCTGACCTCCGCACCTTCGCCGTGAGCTAAAGACCTGGTTATTTGACCAACCCGAGCTGTGACCCCTCCTTGGGGGTGGGATGGATCTTTTTAATGTTTATTATTGTACTGTTTTAATAATTGGGCTTGTAATCTAGTTTAATGGTTTTTTAAGTATTTATTGTTCTGTATTTTAGCTGTGAACCGCCCTGAGTCTTCGGAGATGGAGCGGCATACAAGTTCAAGTATAAATATAAATAAATGTAGCACAAAATGTATATCAAATATGAAGATGTGCATAAGATATATGTACCCAGTTAACATGCCATTGAACTGAAAGATGCTCATTTTGTAAAAGAAAATTTAATTAATTTCAAATAAAAATAAAATAAATACGAGTCGGTTGCCGAGCGGCTGAAGGTTGATCAAGTGACCACAGGGGAAGCTGCAATGGTCACAAGTGTGAAAACCGTGGTGTCCCTTTCCTCAGTGCCGTCGTCACTTCAGCCACTAAGTGAAGTGTTGTAAGTGGAGGACTGCCTGTATTTGCAGGGCAAAATCCGGAGTGGTTGAGCCTTCCGTGAACAAATGACCTCCAGTTTGTCCTTTCCCTGCCAAGGCCGGGTGCCCTTTATGAAATGTCATTTGGCCGGACAGTGGAAAAAGGGATAGTGGAGGGCGGAAGCATGGAGAATCTCATGACAAGCTTGGCGGCATCCCTAGCGTGCAAAGGGCTCCTGCCGCGCCAGTGCTGGAAGTAGAGGGCGTGGTGGGGCGTTGACTGTTCACCTTCGCTACAGCTGGGCACAAGAGTCTGTCGCTTTCCTCCAGTTGCCCTGGGAGGTCAAGCAGAGAAAGAATTTCCTCGGACCTGAATGGGTGTGGTCTCCTTCTCCTCCTCCTCCCCGTTCCTCTCCCTCTCTCCCCCCCCTCTCCCTCCTCCTCTTCCTCGTTCCTCTCCCTCTCGCCTCCCCTCCTCCCTCTCCTCCCCTTCCTCCCTCTCCTCCTCCTCCTCCCTCCTCTCCCTCCTCTCTCCCTCCCTCTCCCTCATCCTCTTCCTCCCCCTCCCTCCCTCTCCTTCTCCTCTTCCTTGTTCCTCCTCCTGTTAATTTGGCACAGGTCTCCCAAACTTGACAGCTTTAAGGCGTGGGATTTCAACTCCCAGAATTCCTCCTCCGTCACATTAACTCAGGCATTCTGGGAGTTGAAGTCCACAAGCCTTAAAGTGGCTAAGTTGTGAGACCCTTAATCTAACCACATGGCTGTTAAGTGAACCTGGCTTCCCCACTGGCTTCGCTTGTTGGAGGATGGCAAAGGGGGATGGCCCCAGGGACACTGTGACTGCCATAAATAGGAGTTGGTTGCCAAGCGCCTGAATTTTGATTGCATGACCACAGGGAGGCTGCAGCAGTCCTAAGTGTGAAAAACAGTTGGAGTCCCATTTTTCAATGCCCTTGTAAATTTGGTCTCTAAATGAACTCTTGTAAGCGAAGGACTATCTGTGTTCTGCACGAGTAACGCCGCCTTTCCCCTTAAAGTGATCATTTCCTGCCAGGGATTCCTTACAGACCTTGAAGCCAAAGCAGAGAACCATTTTGTCCTCTGTTAGCGCCTTAATAAAGATTTCTAATGAAAAGCGACAGCAAATCTGAAAAGGAGAATTCCTCCCAATTAGATTAGATGAAAGATAAATGGTTTGTAACAGGGCGGTAACTGCAGCATAATGGCTTCCTGCCCTCATTGCCAGTGGTTTTCAAAGTGTCTGGGAAAAATTGAAGAACGTCAGGGAAGGAAGGAATTAGTCTAGGGAGCAGTTTTTGCAGAACCAGGAGGAGAAGTCAAACATATCCTCTTTCATCTGAATTCCTCCTCTGTTGTGCTTTTGATGGGAAATTTTGATGGGGAATTTGAGCAAACAGCCTGTCATGCCCCTGTCGGAATCTGATTCGGAGGGGGAGGCGGAGCAGCTGACAGAGAGTGGGAATGTGGCTCCTCTGGCTGTGGAGGAAACTGGGGAAGGGCAAAGTCTGGTTGGGCAGAGCAGGAGAGAGGCAGAACAAGGGAGAGGTAGTTCAGAGGAAGACCCCAGGGCCACCCCCTCTTCATCCTAGGGCACACAGGGAGGAATGGAGAAGGGAGCAACATGGTTTGCATGAAACTACGAGGAGAAAGGGCCCTGATTCCCTTCATTAGCTGCAGCTGGGAGTACAGTGCTTAAAAAGGGAAGCTGCGCACAGCAAGTTGTTGGGAGCAAATTGTGAATTATTTATTTATTTATTTATTTATTTATTTATTTATTTATTTATTTATTTATGGGTGGGACTGTAGGCACCATCTCCAAGACTCAGGCTCACAATTAAAACAACAACAAATACTTAAAAATTAACTAAACAAGCCCAGGACATAATTTCAAAATACAAAGATAAGAACCACCCCACCTGAGGGTCACAGCCGGATTGGTTAAACAACCAGGTCTTCAGGTCATGGCGGAAGGTGTGGAGGTCAGGGGCCAGGCCGGAGCTCCAAAGGAAGTTGATTCCAGAGGTCAGGGACGCTGACAGAATAGGCAAATCGTCAGGGGACCGCCCCCGGCATGCCGGCCGGCGGGACTAAGGAGTCCTTGTCTATGTGCTCGCACAGGCGGTTGGTGACCGATGTCGGCAGTAGTCGCTCCATAATAAGGACCCATGTCATGTAGGACTTTGTATGTTAGAGTTAGAACCTTGAATCTCACCCGGGCCAACCAGCAGCCAATGCAGGCCATGCAGGAGGGGGACATGGAGAACAGGGACTCCATCACCACCCACGCCGCGCGTTCTGCACCAGCTGCAATCTCCAGATGGTATGCAAGGGCAGTCCTAAATAGAGAGCGTTGCAGTAGTCGAGTCGCGAAGTAACAAGGGCATGAGTGACTGTACGCAGGGCATCTGGTTTGGGGTTGTCTTGTTTTGTCGAGGCTTATCTGGGTTCCTGGCGTCTTCCCAAGTGTGTGTGTTTTGCTGGCCTTTCAAGCCTGCAATTCCTTCTCCTGCCCTGTCCAGTTAATTACTGCAGGGTGGTTTGTGTGGATGTTCAGTTACAGTTTGTGTGTACTTTGTTTTCGGACTGAATGTCCATCACTTAAAGGCTGTTCCTGGGAGAGTTTTTTCTCCAGCCGCAGGTAACCTGGACATTGGGGCAAAGTTGGAGATAACATCAAGGACCCCAGAGTTCTCCTCTTCCTCTATCTTCTCACCTCCCTCCCTTCTAGCACTGATGATGTTAACTAGTTGGGAAATGAAACGTCTCTGCAAGGAAACAACCAAGCTCAGAGAGCATCATGGGCTTTTCAGATGATGTTTCTCTCAAGAGTTCCTGTGGCATTTTCTGCAGAGGGACCTCAAAACCCCAAAGAAGGGGTCCCCAAACTTGGCAACTTTTAAGACTCGTGGACTTCAACTCCCAGAATTCTCCAGCCAGCAAATGTCTTGCTTAGCAGGAGAAATTTGGGGCTCAAATGAATGGTTGTAAGTGAGGACTATCTGTAATGGATTAAACCAACCGGTGCCCGATTTTTATTCTTCTCAATCAAAGTTCTCCAAACTTGGCAACTTGGATTTAGAAGCTGGCTGGAGAATTCTGGGAGTTGAAGTCCACAAGTCTTAAAGTGGCCAGGTTTGGAGACCCCTGCCCTGAAGGCTGGGAACCCCATTCTGGGTCTCCAGTGATCCCACTTATCCCAACGACAAATCCACCTTTTCCTATCCTTTTCTTTAACGGTGTTTAGTGCCAAACTGAGGCTGGAAAATCATACCAACCTCTCAAAATCTACCAGTGCAGGAATTTAGAACAGCCTCCAGCTTAATAATAATAAAGAATAATAAATAATAATAATAATAATAAGGAATAGATAGGAGGAGGCTTTAGGGTGCAGGCTATTAGCCTAACTTAGTTCCAGCTGCCTGCAATTACTGTAGTTCGAATCCCACCAGGCTCAAGGTTGACTCAGCCTTCCATCTTCTTGGGGACAATAAGCTGACTTTGTAAAATGCTGCTTGTAAATAAGGCATATACAATGGAAGGCTATACTGAGCTAGGCTGGGGTTGTATCCCAAAATGTGAAACACCCTGAGTCTCCGGAGAAGGGCGGCATATAAATATGAATAAAATAAAATAAATAAATAAAAATTATGTTGTTGTCATTATTATTATTATTATTATTATTATTGGGATTTTTATGCCACCCTATCTCCTGAAGGACTCAATAAAAACATACAGTATAAAATTTGAAAGCTATTGAATAAATATCCCAATTACATAATTAAAACCAGCAAACAAATTAATAAGAAACCCCCATCAGTCCAGGTCGACCAGTTGAAAGAGCCCTGTCTTCAGGTCGCGACGGAGGATCGAGGTCAGGAGCCATCCGAGCTCCAAGGGCAGCTGATTCCAAAGGGCACCCACAGAGGCCTCCCCTGGGGTCATAGTCGACACTGTCTGGCCGACGGCACCCTGAGGAGGCCCTGTCTGTGGGGCGCACGGGGACGATGAAACCATGCTGGCAGTAAGTGCTCCCACAAATACCCGGCCCTAAACCATATAAGGCTTTATAGGTGATTACCAGCACCTTGAATCTCACCCGGAGGGCAACTGGCAACCAATGCAGTTCATGCAGGAGGGGTGTAATGTGGGAGTATCAGGATACTCCCACCACAACCCGCGTGGCTGATTTCTGCACCAGTTGAAGCCTCCAAGTGGTCCTCAAGGGCAGCCCCATGTAGAGAGCATTGCAGTAGTCTATACGGGGGTAATCTATACAGGCAGTAGTCTATCACGAGGAGGTAACAAGTTCTGCACCAGGGACAAATTCCCTTCCCTCTTGGCCATATAAAACAACATATGGGCAGTTCTCGACTTAATGACCTGTCGAGCCCGAATCTCTGTCGCTGAGTGAGAATGGATGATGTGAGTTTGGTCCCATTTCTGACCTTTGTTAGCCCTAGCTGTGTAAGGGATCTCTGGGTTGTTGTTCAAATTAGGAACACGGCCATTAAGTGAGCCTGGATTTCCCGTTGACTTTGCTAGTCAGGAGGCCGCCAAGGGAATCGTGACACCACTGCGTCGTGAAGTGTGAGTCAGCTGTTAAGCGACTGAATGTAAACCACATGACCATGGGGAGGCTGCAAGTGCCAAGTGTGAAAACGGTCACAAGTCACTTTTCCCAGTGCGTTGTGCCTTCGGTCCCTAAATGAACTGTTGTGAAGTTGAGGACTACCTGTATTCAAGTCTCTAACTTTTAAAATACAGTGCCAACCTTCATTCTGTGTGATGACCCAAAGGGGCATGGCACCAAAACAACACAGTCAAATAAGCAAGAAGTGCCCATTCTCTGACTTGGTTGCTTCCTGCCAGAGAAACGTTTCGAACCCAAGGCTAGGTAACTCAGCCTTCATCCCTGCTAGGTAAATTGAGGACCCAAGATTTTGGGGCTTAGCTGACTTTGTAAGGGTGTAGGGCAGGCATAGACAATGGAATGAAGGCTAGAACAGGATGACCCATGATGATGACTGTCTCTGGAGGGCATATAAATGCTCTCTGAGCTTGGTTGCTTCCTTGCAGAGGCGTTTCATTACCCAACTAGGTAACACCATCAGTGCTAGAAAAGAGTGGGGATATTTCTCTCTTTCCATTTACAAGCGGCTTTCCCCTTCAGTGTCAGTGAGAGTGGTCTTGGGGCTTCTTTGGACCCGTTTGTTGTCTGCCAGTTCCTTGATTGGGGTATTGTTTCCTTCTAGATTGTTAGTCTGGTGCTAATCTTGGACTTAATCTAATCTAATTCAGGTGCTTTATTGCTGCTGGCGTTTTGTCTTTCTGTTCCCTTTTGGCTTGTTAATTGTCTCTTTACAGTCTGTACATATTGTTTAGCTCTATTGTGTCTACTGATGGGTGATTTCTGGATATTATAATCATCTTAAAAAGCACTGCTTTTCTAGAGTGCAATTTGTCTATCAATTCTGTCCTCCCTCCGGTAGCATTTTTTGTCTGCCTTCTGTTCTTTTTCTGGGCACCGGAGCAGATTCTCAGAACAAGCCCTGGGCTGCAACCCTTTCTCTCTCTCTCTCTCTTTTAAATAAAAGTTTTATTTTTATAACAACAACAAAAAATGAACAAATAAAACCTTCTTTCTGTTCATCAGTGTGTCCAGTTGGGTACACATTTCTTTGTGCGTAATACCATTATCATACCTATTTTACTTATACATGTTTATAATCATTCTAATCAGTATTTTATATCACTTGTTATATTAACGTATTTACTGACTTTCAAGAGTATATTTCACATTCATTTTCTTACTCTGTCAACTCATTCAATTATCAGTAATAGATACTCTACTCTACTTACATATTTCAATTTTTTACTCTTCTATCTAGCCGTTCATAAAATAAATTCCAAATTTTATAATAGTCTTTTTCTTCTTCTCCTCTAATTGCCATTGTCAATCTACTCATTTCTGCACGTTCCACTATTTTCTTAATTATGTCCTCATCCATCGAATTTCTCATTTTAATTTCAACCTACAAGCCTTTCTCATTTTATTTGCTAAGCTTCAGAAACCCAGAGGCCTATTTGGGAATCAGGATGAGGTTGAAGTGCCCTTTTTGGCAGAAACTGCTCTGAGCGTTGAATCTTTCTTGCTTTTGAGGCTTAAGTCATTAGTAACTTACGTTTGATAATTTTATTTCATTCGGTTCTGTTCTGAATTCAGTTCTGGTTTTACTAAATTCATGTTGCACACCCAGGCTGGAAATGAAATAGGGGACTAAGTAAATTCTACCTGAAGTTGCCTTTCACGGGGGTGGTGGTGGTGCAGGGAGAGCTTTCCAGCTGTGCTGGATCACAGTTCCCATGCATTCCAGATGTTGAGAATGAAGGGACTTGTGTTCCAGATGTTAGGAACAATGGGAGCTGTGTTCCAAATGTTGGGGCAGTGGGAGTTGCAGTCCAGGCAACAGGGATAGTGGGAGTCATGTTCCAGGTGTTAAGAGATGACAAGAGTCAGATTCCAGATGTCAGGACTGATGGAAGTTGTGTTCCAGATGTTAGGACAAGTAGGACCACATTCCAGATGTCAGGACTGATGGAAGCTGTGTTCCAGATATCAGGAGCAATGGGGGCCACATTCCAGATGCCAGGACTGATGGAAGTTGTGTTCCAGATGTTAGGACAAGTGGGAGCCACATTCCAGATGTCAGGACTGATGGAAACTATGTTCCAGATGTTAGGACAAGTGGGAACCACATTCCAGATATCAGGACTGATGGAAGTTGTGTTCCAGATGTTGGGACTTCTGGGAGTCACATTCCAGATGTCAGGACTGGTAGAGTTGTGTTCCAGATGTTGGACAAGTGGAGTCCACATTCCAGATGTCAGGACTGATGGAAGCTGTGTTCTAGATGTTAGGACTTCTGGGAGTCACATTCCAGATATCAGGACTGATGGAAGTTGTGTTCCAGATGTTGGGACTTCTGGGAGTCACATTCCAGATGTCAGGACTGATAGAGGTGGTGTTCCAGATGTTAGGACAAGTGGGAACCACATTCCAGATGTCAGGACTGATGACAGCTGTGTTCCAAATGTTAGGAATGATGGGTACTGCATTTCAGATGTCAGAAGTTTGTGTTCCAGATGTTTTGGAGCAATGGGAACAGCATTCCAGATGGTTTGATCCATGTGGCCACGGGCTGGTTGGCGGTCTAACAACAAGCCTGTTTTCAGCTGCGTTCTTGTTTCGAACAGTCTAAAATAGGTTCACTGTGAGATCGAGGACTACGGTACAGCGGCAACACCAGAGATTCAGCAGAGGGCACCCAGTGCTTCATCACTAGGTTTCTAGAAGAGACTGGACATTTTCTGGAATGCTACAGGGTCTCTGCTGTGGAGCAGGGGCTGGACTAGATGACCTCCAAGGCCTGGCAGACCGTCTTAGGATAAGAAATCAGAAACTGGGATGCAGGAATGGGGTTTCACCAGGCAGAAGATTGCGTGCTGGCCTCCCACACCGGCCCCCAGGAATAAACCCTTCCGATCACTGGGCTGTTGAGGAAGGCTTGACAGCTACATATAAAAGCAATTTGAACTTACTTATGTCAAAACAGATGATTTCATTATGTTCTTCATGGAGGCATAATTCTGTAGAAATAAACTTTAGTGGAAACAACACATAAAATATTATGACTGCCCAACCGAGTAAATGAATTTGCATTCAATAAGCAATTGAGTCGAGTGGGGAAGTGCGTGGGGAAGCACGTTTGTAATTCCAAGAGGGAGGTTAAATTTAGAGGCACATGAAAGACTAGCTGGATCCCTGTGCTGGAAACTGTGTGGCGGGCTTAGTTTTTGGGGAGGAAAATAAGGAGAAAAAAAAATTGCCTCTGCCTACCAGCATCCATTGGTATTTATCTGGCTAGCACCCTGACAGTGTGTGAGACAGTGGAGGGCTGTTTGAAACTGAAAGAGTATTTTTAAAAATTACATTTATATGCCCTTCTCCGAAGACTCAGGGCTTACTTACAATGGGATACCCAGTGCGCTCAGCAATAGCCTTCATTCCATTGTATATGCCTGCTTATTACCAAGCAGCATTTTTACAAAGTCAGCTTATTGCCCCAACAATCTTGGGTCCTCAGTTTACCTACCCAGAGGATGGAAGGCTGAGTCAACCTTGGGCCTGGTGGGATTCGAGCCTGCACTAATTGCGATTCAAGGTGTTGGTGTTAACATTCAAAGTCCTTTACGATATGGGTCTGGGGTACTTGCGGGAGCATCTCCTGCCAATATCAGCGTCGCCCTGTGCGGCGCACAGATGGGGACTCCTCGGGGTACCGTCGGCTTGACAATGCTGGTTAGCGGTGCCCCGGGGAAGGGCCTATTCTGTTGCGGCCCCCGCCCTGTGGAACCAACTCCCTTTGGAGCTCCGGCTGGCTCCTGATCTTCGCTCCTTCCGCCGCGATCTGAAGACCTGGCTGTTTGAACAGGCCGGGCTGGACTGACCTCCTGGGTTTGTTTTAAAGTATTTTAACGGGTTTTTAGTAATTGGGCTTGTTGATTTAATTCTGTTTTAAATATTTATTGTTTGAAGTACTGTGTTTCAATGAGTGAGCCCGAGTCCTCACGGAGAGGGGGCATATAAGTCAATTATTTATAAATAAATAAATAAATAAATAAATAAATAAATAAATAAATAAATTGCAGGCCGCTGGAACTAAGTGCTAGGCATTTAACAGCCTGCACCACCAAGGCTCTTTTCTGTGCGAGCAAGGAGGAGACAGCAAGGAGCCTGGGCGTGGCTTAGCTCAACTGTTCTGCCCTAAAGCTGCTTGGTGCTGTGAAACTGAAACTCCTCTGCTTGTGTTTTGCCTTTGGAAGAGATTTCTTTTCAGGTGGGGAGGGGGAGTAGAACTCCTTAGCATCAGAGCATGTTAATAATAATAATTATAATACAGTACAATACAATACAATAATATTGTGTTGGAAGAAATAGCCTTTGGGTTCAGAAGAATCATCACAACTGATGATGGTCGGAGGAAAAAAAGGAAAAATAGCAATTTAGAGCAAGCTTGCCAGGAAGGAGTGAATGGGCAGGAGGGTTCCCACGGGCCATGTGGGCGCGCCTTGTGTTCCCGCGCAGCCTGGATTAATTGCTTTGGGGGGTGCTCTGGGGTGGCATTTCTCTGGCCCACCAAAACTTTCTCACGGATCACCAGTGGGCCGCTGGACCACCGGCTGGCGACCACTGCTCTTGACTGAATGTCCTGCTTGGGCATGGGATTGGACTAGATGACTTCCAAGATACCTTCCAACTCTGTATTCTGTAAAGGTTCAGAATAGGGGTGAGATGATAGCAGTCTTCCAATATTTGAGGGGCTGCCCCAAAGTAGAGGGAGTCAAGCTATTCTCCAAAGCACCAGAAGGCAGGACGAGAAGGAACGGATGGGAACGGATGACTAGTTGTAAGTAGAGGACTACCTCTAGTTAGGCGATATCACACACTACACCCGCATCCCAATGCCAGCCCCACTTGCGTTTATAACCCAAGAACTACCTGCATTAAATAAAACTGAACAGAATTTGTGACTGATCTTGCAAATAATACTTTCATGGCACTTACATTGCATGTTTCCATTAACCATATTGAACAAGCTTAACCGAATGGTGTCAGATGAACATTGTGTTAGGCCAAGAGCATTCATTTTTTTGGCATCTTTGCAAATGTCTTGATTTCTTAATGCGTCTGTTGCTCTAGGAGGCAGTTCATGCTTTCTGCTTCTAACCATTTCTGCCTATAATAATTGCAATCAACTCTGGGAAGGGAACAACGGTTGCATGAAGATGCAGGAAGGCTGACAGTTTGCAATCTGTCAGGTCCCATCTGCCTATATCCCTACAATCCTGAACTTCTTCGTCTCCCAGTTCTCTTGTCATCCTGATGCGAAATTTTTGACTATTTCTTCAGATAAGATTCTTGCACGTAGCGTAGATGGTCCTTGGACTTACGACCTTTTGTTTCGTGACGGTTCCAAGTTACAACGGAACTGAAAAACATGACTTGGGATCGGTTTTTCATACTTAACGACTGTTCAGCGTCCCGTCTCCCCCACCGTCACATGATCAAAATCCAGACTTCCTGCAACTGGTTCATTTATTACGGCGGCCGCAGTGTCCTGGAGCTCACGTGATTCCCCTTTTGCAACCTTTTGCAACCTTCTTAAATTTAATTTTAATTTAATTGTTATAAATATTTGGCTGGTGCTATCTTCTTTTCAATATTTATTGTTGATAAGTAGGTTTTGTTGTGAGCTGCTTAGTCTTGGGAGATGGGGCAGCATACAAGTCCAACAAACAAACAAACAAACAAAATAAAGTCAATGGGGAACACGGATTCATTTAACGACGAATAACTAAAGGTAAAACAGCCATGGTTCACTTAAGAAACAGGGCAAGAAGATAAATCAGCGAAATGTTGGAAATGTCATCGGATACCTGGATCATATTACCATGAGGTGGGCGTGATTAGCTCAAAGAGACTGGACCAAGATGCACACATGGTTGGAAAAGATGATAAAACAACATATAGACTTAAAGCCTGAGATACTTCTATTGGGGATTTTAGCTGAGAACTATAGCAAAGAAATAACATACTGTCATGCTCCCTGTTGGAATCTGTCTGGCCGACGGCACCCTGAGGAGGCCCTGTCTGTGGGAGCTCACGGGGCGATGGGGAAGTTGTTGCTGGCAGCAGGTGCTCCCTCAAATACCCCAGACCTTGAATCTCACCGAGGCAACGGCAACCAATGCAGCTCACGCAAGAGGGTGTATGTAATGGGAGTATCAGGACACTCCCATCACAACCCAGCGCAGCTTCTGTACCAGTTGAAGCCTCCAGTGGTCCTCAAGAGCAGCCCATGTAGAGAGCATTGCAGGAGGTAACTGGAGCAGGGATTCTACAAAAGAGGAAGGCCTTGGCACCTTTTGTAGAGTGGTTTTTTAAAGTGGCAACTGTCATCCGCATACAGGTAGTCGTCCTCAACACAACAGTTGGTTTGGTGACAGTTCAGAGTTACAGTGGCACTGAGAAAAGGGATTTATGACTGCTTTTCACACTTATGATTGTTGCAGCGTCCCCATGGTCACATGATCAACCCACAGTCCTCCTCCTACCCTCCTCGTTCCTTTCCACAAGCCCCACTCCCTTGTAGGAGTGATGATACTACCTAGTTAGGTCATGAAATGTCTGCAAGAAAACTATCAAGACAGAGAGCACCAAGGACCTCACAGTCCTCCTCCTCCTCCTCCTCCTCCTCCTCCTCCTCCTCCTCCTCCTCCTCCTCTTCCTCCTCCTCCTAAGCCCCACTGCCTTGTAGCACTGATGATGTTACCTAGTTGGGCCATGAAACGTCTGCAAGAAAACCACCCAGCTCAGAGAGCATGACCCTGCAAAGGTACAGCAGCTGTACTTCTAATAAATGCAAGCATCAGCCAGAACCAGATTTCCCCCAGTTCAGAGAAAAAGATAAAAGAAAAAGGTTGAAGGAGTCCATTAATTTAACTTAGGCTGCTTTCTCTTCCTCCTTTCCCTCCTCCTTCCCATCTCTTCACTACACCGAGGCCAGACAAGGAACTCTTTTGTATTCACAAAAAGTCTTGGTGAGAGGCAGCCAGTCTTGGAAGAGTTGCAAGCAATTTCCCGTGCCAAATTAACTCTCGGTCAATTGGCTTTTTCTGATTTTGTTTTGTTTTGTTTTGCCAGACAGAAATGTGTTGTGTTAATGCCGGCCAGTCTGTTGAGGAGCAACCCTTAAAATGATGTCTGAAGCTTGTTTTATCTTTGCCCCTTGTTGAGTTGCTTCAAGGACACAAAGTAGAGGTCTCTTCTCCTGGTTTTGTGATACACGCAAAATCTCTTGCTTGTTTGCAGTCTTGCACAGTGCAGTCGATCCCTTGTAGCTCTGATGGCATTACCTAGTTTGGCAATGAAACGTCTGCAAGAAAACCCCCAAGCTCAGAGAGCACCAAGGACCCCACAATTCTCCTCCTCCTCCTCCTCCTCCTCCCTGCACACCTCCTCCGTTCTAGCACAGATAATGTTACGTAGTTGGGTAATGAAATGTCTGCAAGAAAACCACCAAGCTCAGATGAACCCCTTAGTCTCCTCCTCCCCCCTCTCCTCTTCCTCTTCACTGTAGATCTCAGTCCTTCTAGCACTGATAACGTTATGTAGTTGGGTAATGAAACGTCTGCAAGAAAACCACCAAGCTCAGAGAGCATCAAGTCCTCACAGTTCCACCCTGAGCTACAAATATTCTATCCTCTTGTCTTTGACTTGGCAATTGGTTGTGGACTGTGGCAGAGTAAACCCTAATAATCTTGGCCAAACCCAGATGTTGTTGCAGGACATGTTTTGGCACACCGCTTGTAGAAACCTGCCCCACACACAAGAGAAGGACGTGAAATACATTGCGGTGTTGTTTATTACGAGAGATTGCAATTCATGCAAGAGGTAGTATCGGTCAGTGCAAAAACTTCTTTGCTTCCTGCGAAGAACTCCGGTCTCTCAGGCTGGCTTTTATCCCTTAAGGGAGGGGCCATTACCTTGCAGCCTTACTCCTGAGTTGCCTGTGCTGCTGCAGCTGCTTCTTTCAAACAGCCTGTGTGCACCCGCACTGGGCACAGGCTCCTTGGGGGCCTCTTCCTCACTGCTGCCAGCCTCCCCAATCTCCGAAGGCAGCACTCCACTCCCTGATGGTCCTGGCCCCATCCCTGCCTCACACGCAGGCCCCTCATCTGAGCCCTCGCTCTCTGAGACCTCAGCCGTCCACACCTGCTGCCGGCGAACCACAACATTAAATGAACCTTAACGTTGACTTTGCTTGCCCGAAGGTGACTCCAGAGACACTGTGACCGTCATAAATATGAACCAGTTGCGTCTGAATTTTGATTCCCCTGGTTGTAAGTCGAGGACTCTTCATCATCTGTCATCAGAGCGTAGCTGAACAACTCTTTTATCATTCATAGCGGGGAAAGATAAATAGCTGATAATTGCTTATTTTAGAATATGATTGCCACAGTTTCTTTATGTGAGCGTAACTTTATCAACATGATGTAATTATCAACCCAGAGCACTGTTGACATCTTATAATTTAACCTGGAAAAAAAGGATGGTCATTTGTTGTAAAAAATGTGAGGACTTCAGGCTGGATTTTACTCAGTAATTGTATTTGCCAACAAGTCAAACTGTTGGTTGTTTTATGCTGAAGATACATTTTAGAAGGAAGTGGCCTTCCTGTGTTAATGACAAGTAAATGCTTTTAAAAAATAACAT
>CM019151.1:968622-983691 GCA_009733165.1 Naja naja | reverse complement strand
TTTCTTCCTTCCTTCCTTCCTTCCTTCCTTCCACTAATCTGGAAGATGTTTTTACTACGATTGCAGCATTTAAATCAACACAAGTAAATTTCTAAATCCATTTCAGATGTCTAGGCATGTCTTCCAGTGACCTGGGCAAAAGGGTTTTGGTTTTGTTTTAAAAAAAAAATGTTAAATCTAAGCGCATGTTATTTTTAAAAAGCATTTACTTGTCATTAACACAGGAAGGCCACTTCCTTCTAAAATGTATCTTCAGCATAAAACAACCACCACAGTTTGACTTGTTGGCAAATACAATTACTGAGTAAAATCCAGCCTGAAGTCCTCACATTTCTTTACACAAATGACCATCCTTTTTTTTTTTCCAGGTTAAATTATAAGATGTCAACAGTGCTCTGGGTTGATAATTACATCATGTTGATAAAGTTACTTCCACATAAAGAAACTGTGGCAATCATATTCTAAAATAAGCAATTATCAGCTATTTATCTTTCCCCGCTATGAATGATAAAGAGTTGTTCAGCTACGCTCTGATGACAGATGATGAAGAGTCCTCGACTTACAACCAGGGAATCAAAATCAGGCGAACTGGTTCATATTTATGCGGTCACAGTGTCTCTGGAGTCACCTTCGGGCAAGCAAAGTCAACGTTAAGGTTCATTTAATGTTGTGGTTCGCCGGCAGCAGGTGTGGACGGCTGAGGTCTCAGAGAGCGAGGGCTCAGATGAGGGGCCTGCGTGTGAGGCAGGGATGGGGCCAGGACCATCAGGGAGTGGAGTGCTGCCTTTGGAGATTGGGGAGGCTGGCAGCAGTGAGGAAGAGGCCCCCAAGGAGCCTGTGCCCAGTGCGGGTGCACACAGGGCTGTTCGAAGGAAAGAGCAGCTGCAGCAGCACAGGCAACTCAGGAGTAAGGCTGCAAGGTAATGGCCCCTCCCTTAAGGGATAAAAGCCAGCCTGAGAGACCGGAGTTCTTCGCAGGAAGCAAAAGTTTTGCACTGACCGATACTACCTCTTGCATGAATTGCAATCTCTCGTAATAAACAACACCGCAATGTATTTCATGTCCTTCTCTTGTGTGTGTGTGTGGGGGGGGACAGGTTTCCTACAAACGGTGTGCCAAAACATGTCCTGCAACAACATCTGGGTTTGGCCAAGATTATTAGGGTTTACTCTGCCACAGTCCACAACCAATTGCCAAGTCAAAGACAAGAGGATAGAATATTTGTAGCTCAGGGTGGAACTGTGAGGACCTGATGCTCTCTGAGCTTGGTGGTTTTCTTGCAGACGTTTCATTACCCAACTACATAACGTTATCAGTGCTAGAAGGACTGAGATCTACAGCGAAGAGGAAGAGGAGAGGGAGGAGGAGGAGACTAAGGGTTCATCTGAGCTTGGTGGTTTTCTTGCAGACATTTCATTACCCAACTTCACGTAACATTATCTGTGCTAGAGAGGAGGTGTGCAGGGAGGAGGGAGGAGGAGAGGTGTGGGGTCCTTGGTGCTCTCTGAGCTTGGGGGTTTTCTTGCAGACGTTTCATTGCCAAACTAGGTAATGCCATCAGAGCTACAAGGGATCGACTGCACTGTGCAAGACTGCAAACAAGCAAGAGAGTTTGTGTGTATCACAAAACCAGGAGAAGAGACCTCTACTTTGTGTCCTTGAAGCAACTCAACAAGGGGCAAAGATAAAACAAGCTTCAGACATCATTTTAAGGGTTGCTCCTCAACAGACTGGCCGGCATTAACACAACACATTTCTGTCTGGCAAAACAAAACAAAACAAAATCAGAAAAAGCCAATTGACCGAGAGTTAATTTGGCACGGGAAATTGCTTGCAACTCTTCCAAGACTGGGCTGCCCTCTCACCAAGACTTTTTAAGTGAATACAAAAGAGTTCCTTGTCTGGCCTCGGTGTAGTGAAGAGATGGGAAGGAGGAGGGGAAGGAGGAAGAGAAAGCAGCCTAAGTTAAATTAATGGACTCCTTCAACCTTTTTCTTTTATCTTTTTCTCTGAACTGGGGGAAATCTGGTTCTGGCTGATGCTTGCATTTATTGTGAAGTACAGCGTAGCCTTAAGGGGGGTCGTTTGTGCTCTCTGAGCTGGGTGGTTTTCTTGCAGACGTTTCATGGCCCAACTAGGTAACATCATCAGTGCTACAAGGCAGTGGGGCTTAGGAGGAGGAGGAGGAGGAGGAGGAGGAGGAGGAGGAGGAGGAGGAGGAGGGAGGACTGTGAGGTCCTTGGTGCTCTGTCTTGATAGTTTTCTTGCAGACATTTCATGACTAACTAGGTAGCATCATCCTACAAGGCAGTGGGGCTTAGGAGGGAGGAGGAGGAGGAGGAGGAGAGGAGGAGGAGGAGGAGGAGGAGGTCCTTGGTGCTCTCTGTCTTGATAGTTTTCTTGCAGACGTTTCATGACCTAACTAGGTAGCATCATCAGTCCTACAAGGCATTGGGGCTTAGGAGGAGGAGGAGGAGGAGGAGGAGGAGGAGGAGGAGGAGGAGGAGGAGGACGGTGAGGTCCTTGGTGCTCTGTCTTGATAGTTTCTGCAGACGTTTCATGACCTTACTAGGTAGCATCATCAGTCCTACAAGGGAGTGGGGCTTGTGGAAAGGAAGGGACGAGGAGGGTAGGAGGAGGACTGTGGGTTGATCATGTGACCATGGGGACGCTGCAACAATCATAAGTGTGAAAAGCAGTCATAAATCCCTTTTCTCAGTGCCACTGTAACTCTGAACTGTCACCAAACCAACTGTTGTAAGTTGAGGACGACTACCTGTACGTGATGTTGACAGTTGCCACTTTAAAAAAAACCACTCTACAAAAGGTGCCAAGGCCTTCCTCTTTTGTAGAATCCCGGCTCGTTAGAATCCCGTATAGACTACTGCAATGCTCTCTACATGGGGCTGCCCTTGAGGACCACTCGGAGGCTTCAACTGGTACAGAATGCAGCCGCGCGGGTTGTGATGGGAGTGTCCTGATACTCCCGTATTACACCCCTCTTGCGTGAGCTGCATTGGTTGCCGGTTGCCCTCCGGGTGAGATTCAAGGTCTGGGGTATTTGCGGGAGCACCTGCTGCCAGCAACAACTTCCCATCGTCCCGTGAGCTCCCACAGACAGGGTCTCTCAGGTGCCGCCAGACAGATTCCAACAGGGAGCATGACAGTATGTTATTTCTTTGCTATAGTTCTCAGCTAAAATCCCCAATAGAAGTATCTCAGGCTTTAAGTCTATATGTTGTTTTATCATCTTTTCCAACCACGTGTGCATCTTGGTCCAGTATCTTTGAGCTAATGCGCACGTCCACCACGTATGGTAATATGATCCAGGTATCCGATGACATTTCCAACATTTCGCTGATTTATCTTCTTGCCCTGTTTCTTAAGTGAACCATGGCTGTTTTGTTTTGTTTTTTAATTACATTTATATGCCGCCCTTCTCCGAAGACTCAGGGCGGCTTACAATTTTTGGAGCACAACCCAATGCGCTCAGCAATAGCCTTCATTCCATTGTATATGCCTGCTTATTACTAAGCGGCATTGTTACAAAGTCAGCTTATTGCCCCCAACAATCTTGGGTCCTCAGTTTACCTACCCCGATATTTATAACAATTAAATTAAAATTAAATTTAAGAAGGTTGCAAAAGGGGAATCACGTGAGCTCCAGGACACTGCGGCCGTCATAAATACGAACCAGTTGCCCAGGAAGTCTGGATTTTGATCATGTGACGGTGGGGGAGACGGGACGCTGAACAGTCGTTAAGTATGAAAAACCGATCCCAAGTCATGTTTTTCAGTTCCGTTGTAACTTGGAACCGTCACGAAACAAAAGGTCGTAAGTCCAAGGACCATCTACGCTACGTGCAAGAATCTTATCTGAAGAAATAGTCAAAAATTTCGCATCAGGATGAGAAGAGAACTGGGAGACGAAGAAGTTCAGGATTGTAGGGATATAGGCAGATGGGACCTGACAGATTGCAAACTGTCAGCCTTCCTGCATCTTCATGCAACCGTTGTTCCCTTCCCAGAGTTGATTGCAATTATTATAGGCAGAAATGGTTAGAAGCAGAAAGCATGAACTGCCTCCTAGAGCAACAGCCGCATTAAGAAATCAAGACATTTGCAAAGATGCCAAAAAATGAATGCTCTTGGCCTAACACAATGTTATCTGACACCATTCGGTTAAGCTTGTTCAATATGGTTAATGGAAACATGCAATGTAAGTGCCATGAAAGTATTATTTGCAAGATCAGTCACAAATTCTGTTCAGTTTTATTTAATGCAGGTACTTGGGATCATCCGTTCCCATCCGTTCCTTCTCGTCCTGCCTTCTGGTGCTTTGGAGAATAGCTTGACTCCCTCTACTTTGGGGCAGCCCCTCAAATATTGGAAGACTGCTATCATCTCACCCCTATTCTGAACCTTTACAGAATACAGAGTTGGAAGGTATCTTGGAAGTCATCTAGTCCAATCCCATGCCCAAGCAGGACATTCAGTCAAGAGCAGTGGTCGCCAGCCGGTGGTCCGCGGCCCACTGGTGATCCGTGAGAAAGTTTTGGTGGGCCGCAGAGAAATGCCACCCCCAGAGCACCCCCCAAAGCAATTAATCCAGGCTGCGCGGGAACACAAGGCTGCGCCGCCCACATGGCCCGTGGGAACCCTCCCTGCCCATTCACTCCTTCCCTGGCAAGCTTGCCTGCTAAATTGCTATTTTTCCTTTTTTCCTCCCCCGACCATCAGCTGTTGTGATGATTCTTCTGAACCCAAAAGGCTATTTCTTCCAACACAATATTATTGTATTGTATTGTATTGTATTATAATTATTATTATTAACATGCTCTGATGCTAAGGAGTTCTACTCCCCCCTCCCCACCTGAAAAGAAATCTCTTCCAAAGGCAAAACACAAGCAGAGGAATTTCAGTTTCACAGCACGAAGCAGCTTTAGGGCAGAACAGTTGAGCTAAGCCACGCCCAGGCTCCTTGCTGTCTCCTCCTTGCTCACACAGAAAAGCGCCTTGGTGGTGCAGGCTGTTAAATGCCTAGCACTTAGTTCCAGCTGCCTGCAATTTATTTATTTATTTATTTATTTATTTATTTATTTATTTATTTATTTATAATTGGACTTATATGCCGCCCCCTCTCCGTGAGGACTCGGGGCGGCTCACAATTAAGAAACACAGTACTTCAAACAATAAATATTTAAAACAGAATTAAATCAACAAAATTACAACAAGCCCAATTACTAAAAACGTTAAAATAAAAGAAACCCAGGAGGTCAGTCCAGCCCGGCCTGTTCAAACAGCCAGGTCTTCAGATCGCGGCGGAAGGAGCGAAGATCAGGAGCCAGCCGGAGCTCCAAAGGGAGTTGGTTCCACAGGGCGGGGGCTGCAACAGAATAGGCCCTTCCACCGCTAACCAGCATTGTCAAGCCGACGGTACCCCGAGGAGTCCCCATCTGTGCGCCCGCACAGGGCGATCGGTGTTTGATATTGGCAGGAGATGCTCCCGCAAGTACCCCGGACCCATATCGTAAGGACTTTGAATGTTAACACAACACCTTGAATCTCACTATTGCAGGCTCGAATCCCACCAGGCTCAAGGTTGACTCAGCCTTCAATCCTCTCGGGAGGTAAATTGAGGACCCAAGATTGTTGGGGCAATAAGCTGACTTTGTAAAATGCCGCTTGGTAATAAGCAGGCATATACAATGGAATGAAGGCTATTGCTGGCGCACTGGGTTGTATCCCAAAAAATTGTAAGCCCCTGAGTCTTGGAGAAGGGCGGCATATAAATGTAATTTTTAAAAATACTCTTTCAGTTTCCAAACAGCCCTCCACTGTCTCACACACTGTCAGGGTGCTAGCCAGATAAATACCAATGGATGCTGGTAGGCAGAGGCAGAATTTTTTTTCTCCTTATTTTCCTCCCCCAAAAACTAAGCCCGGCCACTCAGTTTCCTAGCGAAGCACAGGGATCCAGCTAGTCTTTCATATGCCTCTAAATTTAACCTCCCTTCTTGGAATTACAAACATGCTTCCCCCCACGCACACCCCCACTTCGACTCAATTGCTTATTGAATGCAAATTCAATTTACTCTCGGTTGGGCAGTCATAATATTTTGCGTGCTGTTTCCACTAAAAGTTTATTTCTACAGAATTTATGCCCCGCGAAAGAACATAATGAAATCATCTGTTTTGACATAAGTAAGTTCAAATTGCTGCTTTATATATGTAGCTGTCAAGCCTTCCTCAACAGCCCAGTGATCGGGAAGGGGTTTATTCCTGGGGGCTTCGGTGTGGGAGGCCAGCAGGCGCAATCTTCTGCCTGGTGAAACCCCATTCCGTCCTGCATCCCAGTTTCTGATTTCTTATCCTAAGAATTGTCGGTCTGCAAGGGGCCTTGGAGGTCATCTAGTCCAGCCCCCTGCTCCAGCAGGAGACCCTGTAGCATTCCAGAAAAATGGCTGTCCAGTCTCTCTTCTAGAAAACCTCCAGTGATGAAGCACCCACAACCTCAAATATTGGAACACAGCTACCGTATCAAAGATACAACCGCTGTGTTAAAGAGTAACACAATTGGAAGGGACCTTGGAGGTCTTCTAGTCCAACCCCCTGCTCAGGCAGGAAACCCCCACGCCATTGCAGACCAATGGAGAAATGTCCATCAGTGGCTCAGGCAGAAGAAGCTCTCTCTCATCCGAGGTCTCCATTCCAACCCCCTGAGATCTCAGAGGTGGAATCGATTTTCTTCCTGGCTTTGGAATCTGCCACCCAGGCCCATGATCCCCAGGGCGGCTTTCAAGACTACGTCAGTGATAGGACTATCGCCACAAAACAGCATTTCGAGCAGGTCAGAAGAGTTCCCAAGAATAGGGTCTCCTGCTTGAGCAGGGGGCTGGACTAGAAGACCTCCAAGGTCCCTTCCAGCTCCATTCTGATTCTACTGACCTCCGGATGATTTAAAAACTGTTGTCCGTTGCAGCCTGCCGTAACGCCTTTGTATCTAAAGGTTGGCGCAAGTCAGGTCCTCAATTTTGCTCCTCTCTGGGTGCCTCTGCTGAATCCCTGGTGTTGCCTCGGCTGTACCGGTAGTCCTCGACTTACAGCAGTCCCATTTAGTGACTGTTCCGAGTTACAACGGCACTCGGAAAACAGCGACAGGACCGCTTTTCTCACTTCCAACCGCTGCGGCATTCCGGTGGCCACATGATCAAACCATCTGGAATGCTGCTCCCATCGCTCCTGCACATCTGGAACACAACTTCTGACATCTGAAATGCAGTAGCCATCATTCCTAACGTTTTGGAACACAGCTTTCATCAGTCCTGACATCAGGAATGTGGTTCCCACTTGTCCTAACATCTGGAACACCACCTCTATCAGTCCTGACATCTGGAATGTGACTCCCAGAAGTCCCAACATCTGGAACACAACTTCCATCAGTCCTGATATCTGGAATGTGGCTCCAACTTGTCCTAACATCTGGAACACAACTTCCATCAGTCCTGACATCTGGAATGTGGCCCCCATTGCTCCTGATATCTGGAACACAGCTTCCATCAGTCCTGACATCTGGAATGTGACTACCAGAAGCTCCAACATCTGGAACACAACTTCTATCAGTCCTGATATCTGGAATGTGACTCCCAGAAGTCCTAACATCTGGAACACAGCTTCCATCAGTCCTGACATCTGGAATGTGACTACCAGAAGCTCCAACATCTGGAACACAACTTCCATCAGTCCTGACATCTGGAATGTGGTTCCCACTTGTCCTAACATCTGGAACACAGCTTCTATCAGTCCTGACATCTGGAATGTGGCTCCCACTTGTCCTAACATCTGGAACACAACTTCTGGACTACCAGAAGCTCCAACATCTGGAACACAACTTCTATCAGTCCTGATATCTGGAATGTGACTCCCAGAAGTCCTAACATCTGGAACACAGCTTCCATCAGTCCTGACATCTGGAATGTGGCTCCCACTTGTCCTAACATCTGGAACACAACTTCCATCAGTCCTGACATCTGGAATCTGACTCTTGTCATCTCTTAACATCTGGAACATGACTCCCACTATCCCTGTTGCCTGGACTGCAACTCCCACCACCCCAACATTTGGAACACAGCGCTCCCATTGTTCCTAACATCTGGAACACAAGTCCCTTCATTCTCAACATCTGGAATGCATGGGAACTGTGATCCAGCACAGCTGGAAAGCTCTCCCTGCACCACCACCACCCCCGTGAAAGGCAACTACAGGTAGAATTTACTTAGTCCCCTATTCCATTTCCAGCCTGGGTGTGCAACATGAATTTAGTAAAAACCCAGAACTGAATTCAGAACAGAACCGGAATGAAATAAAATTATCAAACGTGCTACTTTTGCTACGAGACTTAAGCCTCAAAAGCAAGAAAGATTCAGCTCAGAGCAGTTTCTGCCAAAAAGGGCACTTCAACCTCATCCTGATTCCCAAATAGGCCTCTGGGTTTCTGAAGCTTTCTTAGCAAATAAAAATGAGAAAGGCTTGTATTGGAAATTGGAAAAATGAGAAAATTCCGATGGATGAGGACATAATTAAGAAAATAGTGGAACGTGCAGAAATGAGTAGATTGACAATGGCAATTAGAGGAGAAGAAGAAAAAGACTATTATAAAATTTGGAATTTATTTTATGAACGGCTAGATAGAAGAGTAAAAAATTGAAATATGTAAGTAGAGTAGAGTATCTATTACTGATAATTGAATGAGTTAGACAGAGTAAGAAAATGAATGTGAAATATATTCTTGAAAGTCAGTAAATACATTAATATAACAAGTGATATAAAATACTGATTAGAATGATTATAAACATGTATAAGTAAAATAGGTATGATAATGGTATTACGTGCACAAAGAAATGTGTACCCAACTGACACACTGATGAACAGAAAGAAGGTTTTATTTGTTCGTTTTTTGTTATTGTTATAAAAATAAAACTTTTATTTCAAAGAGAGAGAGAGAAAGGGTTGCAGCCCAGGGCTTGTTCTGAGAATCTGCTCCGGTGCCCAGAAAAAGAACAGAAGGCAGACAAAAAATGCTACCGGAGGGAGGACAGAATTGATAGACAAATTGCATTCTAGAAAAGCAGTGCTTTTTAAGATGATTATAATATCCAGAAATCACCCATCAGTAGACACAATAGAGCTAAACAATATGTACAGACTGTGCAAAAGAGACAATTAACAAGCCAAAAAGGGAACAGAAAGACAAAACGCCTCCCTCGCCAGCAATAAAGCACCCGAATTAGATTAGATTAAGTCCAAGATTAGCACCAGACTAACAATCTAGAAGGAAACAATACCCCAATCAAGGAACTGGCGGACAACAAAACGGTCCAACCAAAGAAGCCCCCAAGACCACTCTCACTGACACTGAAGGGGAAAGCCGCTTGTAAATGGAAAGAGAGAAATATCCCCACTCTTTTCTAGCACTGATGGTGTTACCTAGTTGGGTAATGAAACGTCTCTGCAAGGAAGCAACCAAGCTCAGAGAATTTTTTTTTTTAATTACATTTATATGCCGCCCTTCTCCAGAGACTCAGGGTGGCTTACAATTTTTGGGATACAACCCAGTGTGCTCAGCAGTAGCCTTCATTCCATTGTATATGCCTGCTTATTATTACTAAGCGGCATTTTTTACAAAGTCAGCTAATTGCCCCCAACAATCTTGGGTCCTCAATTTACCTACCCCGAGAGGATGGAAGGCTGAGTCAACCTTGAGCCTGGTGGGATTCGAGCCTACAGCAGTTGTAGGCAGCTGGAACTTAAGTGCAGGCAATTAACAGCCTGAGCCACCAAGGCCCTTATAAATAAAGGGGCACTTCTTGCTTATTTGACTGTGTTGCTCTTTGTGCCATGCCCCTTTGGGTCATCACACAGAATGAAGGTTGGCACCGTATTTTAAAAGTTAGGAGACTGAATACTTGAATACAGGTAGTCCTCAACTTACAACAGTTCATTTAGGGACCGAAGGCACAACGGCACTGGGAAAAGTGACTTGTGACCGATTTTTTTCACACTTGCGACCGTTGCAGCCTCCCCATGGTCATGTGGTTTACATTCAGTCGCTTAACAGCTGACTCACACTTACGACGGCTGCAGTGTCACGCGATTCCCCTTTGGCGGCCTCCTGACTAGCAAAGTCAACGGGGAAATCCAGGCTCACTTAATGGCCGTGTTCCTAATTTGAACAACAACCGCAGAGATTCCCTTAAACAGCTAGGGCGACAAAGGTCGTAAAATGGGACCAAACTCACGTCATCCATTTCTCACTCAGCGACAGAGATTCCGGGCTCGATTGTGGTCATTAAGTCGAGAACTGCCCATATGTTGTTTTATATGGCCAAGAGGGAAGGGAATTTGTCCCTGGTGCAGAACTTGTTACCTCCCGTATAGACTACTGCCTGTATAGATTACCCCCCCCCCGTATAGACTACTGCAATGCTCTCTACATGGGGCTGCCCTTGAGGACCACTTGGAGGCTTCAACTGGTGCAGAAATCAGCCACGCGGGTTGTGATGGGAGTATCCCGATACTCCCACATTACACTCCTCCTGCATGAACTGCATTGGTTGCCGGTTGCCCTCCGGGTGAGATTCAAGGTGCTGGTAATCACCTATAAAGCCTTATATGGTTTAGGGCCGGGGTATTTGTGGGAGCACTTACTGCCAGCAATGGTTTCCCATCGCCCGTGCGCTCCCACAGACAGGGCCTCCTCAGGGTGCCGTCGGCCAGACAGTGTCGACTATGACCCCCAGGGGGAGGACCTTCTCTGTGGGTGCGCCCGCCCTTTGGAATCAGCTGCCCTTGGAGCTTCGGATGGCTCCTGACCTTCGATCCTTCCGTCGCGACCTGAAGACAGGGCTCTTTCAACTGGTCGACCTGGACTAATGGGGGTTTCTTATTAATTTGTTTGCTGGTTTTAATTATGTAATTGGGATATTTATTTAATAGCTTTTAAATTTTATACTGTATGTTTTTTTTTTGAGTCAGCCTGAGTCCTTCAGGAGATAGGGTGGCATAAAAATCCCAATAATAATAATAACAATAACAGCAACAACAACAACGTAATTTTTATTTATTTATTTTATTTTATTCATATTTATATGCTGCCCTTCTCCGGAGACTCAGGGCGGCTTACAATTTTTGGGATACAACCCAATAGCCTTCCTTCCATTGTATATGCCTGGTTATTACTAAGTGGCATTTTTACAAAGTCAGCTTATTGTCCCCAACTATCTTGGGTCCTCAGTTTACCTACCCCGAGAGGATGGAAGGCTGAGTCAACCTTGAGCCTGGTGGGATTCGAGCCTACAGTAATTGCAGGCAGCTGGAACTAAGTGTTAGGCGTTTAATAGCCTGCACCCTAACATTATTATTATTATTATTATTATTATTATTATTATTATTATTAAGCTGGAGGCTGTTCTAAATTCCTGCACTGGTAGATTTTGAGAGGTTGGTATGATTTTCCAGCCTCAGTTTGGCACTAAACACCGTTAAAGAAAAGGATAGGAAAAGGTGGATTTGTCGTTGGGATGGGCCGTGGGATCACTGGAGACCCAGAATGGGGGTTCCCCAGCCTTCAGGGCAGGGGTCTCCAAACCTGGCCACTTTAAGACTGTCAACCCAGAATTTCCAGCCAGCTTCTAAATCCAAGTTGCCAAGTTTGGAGAACTTTGATTGAGAAGAATAAAAATCGGGCACCCGGTTGGTTTAATCCATTACAGATAGTCCTCGACTTACAACCACATTTGAGCCCCAAATTTCTCCTGCTAAGCAAGACATTTGCTGGCTGGAGAATTCTGGGAGTTGAAGTCCACGAGTCTTAAAAGTTGCCAAGTTTGGGGACCCCTTCTTTGGGGTTTTGAGGTCCCTCTGCAGAAAATGCCACAGGAACTCTTGAGAGAAAAACATCATCTGGAAAAGCCCATGATGCTCTCTGAGCTTGGTTGTTTCCTTGCAGAGACGTTTCATTTCCCAACTAGTTAACATCATCAGTGCTAGAAGGGAGGGAGGTGAGGAGAAGATAGAGGAAGAGGAGAACTCTGGGGTCCTTGATGTTATCTCCAACTTTGCCCCCAATGTCCAGGTTACCTGCGGCTGGAGAAAAAAACTCTCCCAGGAACAGCCTTTAAGTGATGGACATTCAGTCCGAAAACAAAGTACACACAAACTGTAACTGAACATCCACACAAACCACCCTGCAGTAATTAACTGGACAGGGCAGGAGAAGGAATTGCAGGCTTGAAAGGCCAGCAAAACACACACACTTGGGAAGACGCCAGGAACCCAGATAAGCCTCGACAAAACAAGACAACCCCAAACCAGATGCCCTGCGCACAGTCACTCATGCCCTTGTTACTTGCGACTCGACTACTGCAAGCGCTCTCTATTTAGGACTGCCCTTGCATACCATCCGGAGATTGCAGCTGGTGCAGAACGCGGCAGCGCGGGTGGTGATGAGAGTCTCCCGGTTCTCCCATGTTGCCCCCCTCCTGCATGGCCTGCATTGGCTGCTGGTTGCGCTCCGGGTGAGATTCAAGGTTCTAACTCTAACATACAAAGTCCTACATGACATGGGTCCTTATTATTTAAGGGAGCGACTACTGCCGACATCGAATACCAACCGCCCTGTGCGAGCACATAGACAAGGACTCCTTGGGGTCCCGTCGGCCGGGCCATGCCGGCCGGCGGTCCCCTGACGACGAGCCTATTCTGTCACGGTCCCTGACCTCTGGAATCAACTTCCCTTGGAGCTCCGCCTGGCCCCTGACCTCCACACCTTCCGCCATGACCTGAAGACCTGGTTGTTTAACCAATCCGGGCTGTGACCCTCGGGTGGGGTGGTTCTTATCTTTGTATTTTGAAATTATGTCCTGGGGCTTGTTTAGTTAATTTTTTTAAGTATTTATTGTTGTTGTTGTTTTAATTGTGAGCCATGAGTCTTGGAGATGGGCTGACTACAAGTCCCACTAATAAATAAATAAATAAATAAATAAATAAATAAATAAATAAATAAATAATTCACAATTTGCTCCCAACAACTTCTGCTGTGCAGCTTCCCTTTTTAAGCACTGTACTCCCAGCTGCAGCTAATGAAGGGAATCAGGGCCCTTTCCTCCCCGTAGCCATGCAAACCATGCTCCTCTCCATTCCTCCCTGTGTGTGCCCTAGGATGAAGAGGGGTGGCCCTGGGTCTTCCTCTGAACTACTCTCTCCTTGTTCTGCTCTCTCCTGCTCTGCCCAACCAGACTTTGCCCTTCCCCAGTTTCCTCCCACAGCCAGAGGAGCCACATTCCCACTCTCTGTCAGCTGCTCCGCCTCCCCCTCCAATCAGATTCCGACAGGGCATGACAGGCTGTTTGCTCAAATTCCCATCAAAATTTCCCATCAAAAGCACAACAGAGGAGGAATTCAGATGAAAGAGGATATGTTTTGACTTCTCCTCCTGGTTCTGCAAAACTGCCCTAAACTAATTCCTTCTTCCTTCCCCTGACGTTCTTCTCGCCAGACACTTTGAAACCACTGGCAATGAGGGCAGGAAGCCATTATGCTGCAGTTACCGCCCTGTTACAAACCATTTATCTTTCATCTAATCTAATTGGGAGGAATTTTCAGATTTGCTGCATTAGAAATCTTTATTAAGGCGCTAACAGAGGACAAAATGGTTCTCTGCTTTGGCTTCAAGGTCTGTAAGGAATCCCTGGCAGGAAATGATCACTTTAAGGGGAAAGCATGCTACTGCAGAACACAGATAGTCCTTCGCTTACAAGAGTTCATTTAGAGACCAAATTTACAAGGGCATTGAAAAATGGGACCTCCAACTGTTTTTCACACTTAGGACCGTTGCAGCCTCCCTGTGGTCATGCAATCAAAATTCAGGCGCTTGGCAACCAACTCCTATTTATGGCAGTCACAGTGTCCCTGGGGGCCACGCGATCCCCTTTTGCCATCCTCCAACAAGCGAAGCCAGTGGGGAAGCCAGGTTCACTTAACAGCCATGTGGCCAGATTAAGGGTCTTCACACTTAGCCACTTTAAGGCTTGTGGACTTCAACTCCCAGAATGCCTGAGTTAATGTGACGGGAGGAGGAATTCTGGGAGTTGAAATCCCCACGTCTTAAAGCTGTCAAGTTTGGAGACCCCTGTGCTAAATTAACAGGAGGAGGAACAAGGAAGAGGAGAAGGAGAGGGAGGGAGGGGGAGGAAGAGGATGAGGGAGAGGGAGGGAGAGAGGAGGAGAGGGAGGGAGGGAGGGAGGAGGAGAGGGAGGAAGGGGAGGAGAGGGAGGGAGGGAGGAAGCGAGAGGGAGAGGAACGAGGAAGAGGAGGAGGGAGAGGGAGGGGAGAGAGGGAGAGGAACGGGGAGGAGGAGGAGAAGGAGACCACACCCATTCAGGTCCGAGGAGGAAATTCTTCTCCTGCACTGACCTCCCAGGGCAACTGGAGGAAAGCGATTGTGACTCTTGTGCCTCCAGCTGTAGCGAAGGCGGAACAGCCGCAACGCCCACCACGCCCCCCTCTACTTCCAGCACTGGCGTTGGGCAGGAGCCCCTTTGCACGCTAGGGATGCCGCTTCGAAGCTTGTCATGAGATTCTCCATGCTTCGTCGCCCCTCCAATTATCCCTTTTTTCCACTGTCCGAAGGGCCGTATTACTCTCATAAAGGGCACCCGGCCTTGGCAGGGAAAGGACAAACTGGAGGTCATTTGTTCACGGAAGGCTCAACCACTCCGATTTTGCCCTGCAAATACAGGCAGTCCTCCACTTACAACACTTCACTTAGTGGCTGAAGTGACGACGGCACTGAGGAAAGGGACACGACCGGTTTTTCACACTTGTGACCATTGCAGCTTCCCCTGTGGTCACTTGATCAACCTTCAGCCGCTCGGCAACCGACTCGTATTTATTTTATTTTTATTTGAAATTAATTAAATTTTCTTTTACAAAATGAGCATCTTTCAGTTCAATGGCATGTTAACTGGGTACATATATCTTATGCACATCTTCATATTTGATATACATT
>CM019151.1:940990-967622 GCA_009733165.1 Naja naja | reverse complement strand
TCCTCCTCCTCCTCCTCCTCCTCCTCCTCCTCCAACCTCACTCCCTTCTAGCATTGATGGTATTACCTAGTTGGGTCATGAAACGTCTGCAAGAAAACAACCAAGTTCAGAGAGCACCAAGGACCACACAGTCCTCTCTCCTCCTCCTCCTCCTCCTCCTCCTCCTCCTCCTCCTCCTCCTCCCAAAGCCCGCTCCCTTCTAGCACTGATGATGTTACCTGTTCCTCCTGGCTGAGAAGGAGCTCAGGATGTTGCTCCATCCAAGGATTGAGTCCCATCACCCATTTCTTTCCTTTTTCTTTTTAAAACAAATGTGCCATTCATGGCTCATGCTGGCCAATGTACACCCCGCTCTCAATGCCCTTGAGAGGAGATTCATAGCTGAAAAGACCCTGCCTGCCCCCAGCTGAGCAAGAATCCAATTGAGGGCAGCCATTGTCAGACCACACAAAGGTGCAGAAACCTTGTGTACAGCCCAGTGAGATGTACTCGTGCCGGATGGCTTTTACAAGCCTCGGCTTGTCCTCCATTGTCCGAACGGGTGAAATATGCTCAGGAGCCGAACGGTCTTTGCAAGCTCCCCATTGCGTCCTTCAGGGCAGGAGCTCTTCCGCTGCGTTATTTCTCTTGTGTAAGCAGCAGTAATTGCTCTGGGTCCCAGCTCTTTTAACGGTTTCTGGGCAACGTGGCTTGAGAGCCAGGCCAGCATCTTTCTTGGACAGACAAGGGTTTGTTGGAGCTTTCAAAGCCGGTCTGTTTGCTCTCCATTACCGGATGGATGGCTGGACGGATGATACTTGACCAAGTCCTTTGCATTTTAATTCGAAAGACATTTTGAAAGGGAGTCAGGCATTCAGACGACGGGAGATGAAATTAAGCGTCTGGATATTTTCCAGGTAGTTCTTGACTTACGACCACAAGGGAGCCCAACTTGGGTCATAAGTCGAGGATCACCTGTAATTTTCTTCCCTCCCCACATAATCCACGTGCAAATGTTCCTTACCAACTACTACTAGATTCTTTCCTTGGCTGTTTCAGTGTTTCCCCCTCTTCAGATGGTTTTTTTTTTTTACTCTTCAGATGTTTTTGGTGCCATTAAGTGCTTAATGACACTTAATAAGGTTTAAGTGCTGTTTATTAAGTATGTGTTGGACTGCTGACTTTCTTCATCTTCCTTTTTCCCAATTTGGGAATGGCAGAGTCTAATGATCCCATATCAAGACCTCACAAGCTTTTCCGAGTGCCAGAACCAGAGTGGTATTACTTGGTCTGCGATGCTTCTCACCCTTGGCCAATTTAAGGTGTCTGGGCTTCACCTCCCAGAGGTGTGAAGTCCACAGGTTGAGAAATATTGTTTGTATGATAAAACCTCTTTCAAGATATGGATAGATAGGTAGGTAGATAGAGATAGATGATAGATAGATGATAGATAGATGGTATTTTTGAATTGATAATTGCTATAACATGCAATACAATATAATAGAAGACGACAGTACAAAACCACATAATAATGCATCCAATTCCAGTCATAGGAATACAAAACAGGTGTTGAGACTCTGGAAGGAGTGCAGAGAAGAGCAAGAAGGATGATTAGAGAATTGGAGGCTAAAACACATAAAGAACAGTTGCTGGAATTCGGTATGTCTTGTTTAATGAAAAGAAGGGCTGTGGGGGACATGATAGCAGGGTTCCCATATTTGAGGGGCTTCCCCAAAGAAGGGGAGTCAAGCTAGTCTCCAAAGCAGTTGAAGGCAGGTCAAGAAACAACAAATGGAAACTAATCAAGGAGAGAGGCAACCTGGAATTAAGGAGAAACTTTCTAGTGGTGAGAACAATTACACAGAGAGATAGAATTCTTTATTGGGCAAGTGTGATTGGACACACGAGGAATTTGTCTTTGGTGCAAATGCTCTCAGGGTACATAAAAGAAAAGATACATTTGTCAAGAGTCAAGAATCATCAGGTACATCACTTAATAATAGTCATAGGGTATAATAAGCAAATCATACTAGGAAACAGTCCATAGAATAGAATAGAATAGAAATAGAATAAGAGTAGAATGGAATGGAATGGAATAGAATAGAATGAAGAATAGAAGAGAATGGAATCGAATAGAATATAGAATAGAACAGAACAGAACAGAACAGAACAGAATTCTTTATGTAGTGTGATTGGACACACAAATTGTCTTTGGTGCAAATTCTCAGTGTGCATAAAAAGAAAAGAGCCTTAGAGTCAAGAATCAACAGGTACAACACTTAATGATAGTCACAGCACAATAAGCAATCAAATCAAATGGGCCTTGGTAGCTCAGGCTGTTACTGCTCTTACGATCCAGCTGCCTATGTGCTGTGGCTGAATCCCACCAGGCTCAAGGTTGACTCAGCCTTCCATCCTCTCAGGTAGGTAAATTGAGGACCAAGATTGTTGGGGGCAATTAGCTGACCTTGTAAAATGGCTTAGTAATAAGCAGGCATATACAATGGAATGAAGGCTATTGCTGTTGGGTTGTGCTCAAAATTGTAATCCTGAGTCTCAGGAGAAGGGCGGCATATAAATGTAATTAAAAAAAAAATCATACTAGGAAACAATAGAAATCATTAGGATACAAACGATAAAGTTACAGTCATACAGTCACAAGTGGGAGGGGATGGGTGATAAGGAGTGATGAGAAAATTAACAGTAATAGTAGTGCAGACTTTGTAAATAGTTGGACAGTGTTGAGGGGATTATTTGTTTAGCAGAGTGATGGCATTCAGGAAAAAACTCCTTGTGTCTAGTTGTTCTGGTGTGCAGTGCTCTATAGCATTGTTTTGAGAGAAGGAGTTGAAACAGTTTATGTCTGGGATGTGAGGGGTCTGTAGATATTTTCACAGCCCTCTTTTTGACTCGTGCAGGATACAGGTCCTCCATGGAAGGCAGGTTGGTAGCCATTGTTTTTTCTGCAGTCCTAATTACTCTCTGGAGTCTGTGTCTGTCCTGTTGGGTTGCAGAACCAAACCAGACAGTCACAGAGGTGCAGCTGATAGACTCAATAATAGGCTTAATTCAAGGTTTTGCAATAATCCCTTTGGCCCCCTCCCTCAATGATTTCTCTGTTTTCAGCCTTTTGCTGATTTTTCCCCCTGTCCTTCTACCCCTTCCCCAGTCTCCTTTCTGAATTGCAGTGGCCAGACCTGTATTCCAAGAATAATTGCGCCATATGTTTGTAAGAAGGAGGTTAATAATCCTGACCTTTTATTTTAGGGCATTTTGGGTGGAAGAAATTGTAAGTCGTTAACGAGTGTTACATGCTTAGTTTTCTTTTCACAGGCTTACCGGATCTTCAGGATACGTAACGGACGGGCCGGGAAATTACAAATACAAAACAAAATGCACGTGGCTTATAGAAGGAAAGTGAGTACCACATCTTGTTATTTTTATGGAACTGAATTGTCCAGAATTTTATCTGTGTCACTGCGTTTTTTTGGGAGGGTTGTCTGTTCAAGCTTCTAAACTCATATTATAGCAAGCAGGTGTCTGCTAGCCAGCACTGTGTTATCTTGTCTCCATAGTAATAAGATAAGAAAGTCTTGTGATGTTTTGATTTGCTGTGCATGTGTAAAAAGTTTATATTTCACTTCCTGTAACTTCTGTTATACTTTTTTTTTCTATATGCCTTGGTGGAGATTAGGTTGCAAACATGTAGCTCCATGTAGGTTTCTTTATTTTATAAATAAAAATGTTCTTAGATTACTTTCCGGGTCTCATTTTTATCATCATTGACAGCAAAGAAGAACACGGTCTATCACCTCTAATTAGCAGGGATGTTTTGAAGATTTTTTACTCCCTGGCAAGAGGATTTTTCCAAGCCTTTGAAAATGGTAGCAGAGAAAGGCTTGACAATCTGCATATAATGAACATTCCTGTTCAGTTAGTTTACATTTTCCTCCCTCTTTATGCAGAGTTTCTCAAGCTTGCCCACTTTAAGACGAGTGGACTTCAAGTCCCAGAATTCTCTAGCCACCTTGTGGACTTCAACTCCCAGGATTCCTTAGCCAGAAGGGCCGGCTGGGGAATTCTGGGAGTTGAAGTCCACATGCCTTAAAGTGTCCAAGCTTAAGAAACAACTGTGTGTATGTGCATATCAGTTTGTATATTAGAGGCGATTCGCTTTTAGAAATTGAGCTGGGGAATCTGGAATTGTGTCCTGATGCAAAAAAAAAAAAAATGAAATTAAGCCTTAAAAAACATTTCTACCTACAGGGAGAAAATATCGTGAAGGAAGGAATATCTGGTTGCCAAGTTGAAAAATTAACTCTTGAAGTTTAAAGAACTTGAAAAAATATAATTATTTTGATTAAAATAGATGGTGATGTCTAGAAAAATTAACAGGTGTAAATGGAAATACATTCAGGTAGATTTGGAGTGGAGTGGAGTGAAATGGAATGGAATGGAATAGAATGGAATAGAATAGAATAGAATAGAACAGAACAGAAGAATAAGAATAGAATAGAATAGAATGGAATAGTATAGAGGAACAAGAATAGAATGGAATAAGAATGGAATGGAATGGAATAGAATAGAATAGAATAGAATAGAATGGAATAGTATAGAGGAATAAGAATGGAATAAAGGAATAAGAATAGAATGGAATGGAAAGGAATGGAATGGAATGGAATAGAATAGAATAGAATAGAACAGAACAGAGGAATAAGAATAGAATAGAATAGAATAGAGGAATAGAATAGAATAGCAAGGGACCTTGAAGGTCTTCTAGTCTATCCCGCTGCTTAGACAGGAAGCTCTCCACCATTTCAGACAAGTGACTGTCCAGTCTCTTCTTAAAAACCTCCAATATTGGAGCAGCCACAACTTCTGGTCCTCACTGTTAGAAAGTTTTTCCTTAATTCCAGGTTGCTTCTCTCCTTGATGAATTTCCATCCTGCCCTCTGGTGCTTTGAAATATAAATTAGATAAAAGTAGATAAGATGGATTAATTTCCATCCATTGTTTCTTACCCTGCCTTCGGGTGCTTTGGAATATAAAGTAGATAAAAGTAGATAAATAAAAATGCAAACATTTCTTTTAAAATAATATTTTTATTGTACATTTTTCATTATTATTCATCACATTTCCAATTTTGCAATGTCGATGTACTGGTTATATCAAGTCCTTTAAAAAAAACATCCCAGTATATATCCTGGTTATTATTCTCGTCATATAATATAGTCTCTTTTGACTCCATAGTGTTGTACATCATAATTATAACTGTTACAATCTCTTTGCAAGTCTTGCCTGGACTGTTCTGACCCAGGCTTCGTAAACCATAATTATTCACAAACCTGTTTTAAAAGCAAAACCTATTTTATTGCAACTCTGGGAATTGTTTTCATTCCCAGCCGGAATTAATCTCAAACAGTCCCCCAAGATAAGCACCCACCTTTCAGTGCTGTGAGGTGCTGCCAAAACAGAAGTATCAAATTAACTAGGAAAAAAACCAAGCAAAGTAGAAGAAGAGCCAACCGAAGTACAAAGAGCTTCAAGGATGACTCTGAACCGAACGAACAACTTTGCTTCCTGCAAAGGTTTCGTCATCTTGGCCTGACTTTTATCCCTTATGGGAGGGGCCATTACCTCCAAGCCTTAACTCCCGAGTCGCCCCTTTTGTCTCAGCTGCTCTCGCCTTCTACCAGCTCTGCGCACACGCACACTGGGAACAGGCTTCCTTTGCTCCTTTGCCTCGCTGCTGCCAGACTCCGGAGGCAGCACCCCCCTCCCAGATGGTCCTGGCCCCATCTCTGCATCGGACGCAGGACCCTCGTCCGAGTCCTCCTCAGACTCCTGGACTGATCCCTGTTCTTCCACACTGTCCGATTCTGCTGCTGTCTGCACCGGCTGCCAGCGAACCACAACAGGGACATGCCATGCAAATATGAAAAGCATGCTGGTACCTTCTTTGTTTGTTTGTTTGTTTGTTTGTTTTGGAAAGGCTGTTTAATGCATTTCCTTCTTTCTAGGCCCAATTCCGTCTTGAGGCTCCGGTTTAATCACTTTGCAACCGAATGCAGCTGGGATCACCTGTATGTATACGACGGAGACTCCGTCTATGCTCCGTTACTGGCTGCTTTTAGGTAAGAGCCGGTGGGGAAAAAAAACCTTGAGAATTCGTATCGTGCACTTGGGAGGTCAGCATTTTCTTTATGGCAGGGGTCTCCAACCTTTGCAACTTGTAAGACTCGCGGACTTCAACTCGCAGAATTCCCCAGCCAGCTTTGCTGAAGTTCACAAGTCTTAAAGTTATGAAGAGATGAGAACTATTTCGAATAAAAAGAAATAAGAAAGGAATAGAAAATATATCAAATAAATTTGACGAATATAAGAATACCTGAGAAAATTTATAGAAAATATGGAATGTAATGATATGATATGAAACTAAATGTGAAAGATGAATATGTAACCAAGGTCATGTTTGTATGGAAATGTGAAAACCTGGAGCCATGCTGTTCACTAAAAAGAGATGTTTTTGAGATATAATAAATAAAAAACTTTACAAAAAGTCTTAAAGTTGCAAAGGTTGGAGACCTCTGCTTGATGGTATTTAAGGAAGGGAATGTTTACTGATGAATTTTTAAGAAGTTTCCCACTTTGTGTCCACTGGCGTGAGCTGTCGAAGGGGCCTTTTCATCCTCGAACGCTCTTCGAAGGCTTATCCCAGTTGGAGACCAAGCATCGCCATGGGAACCAGGTTGGGTAAGGAAGGCTGAGAAAGATTGGGAGAGCTGGACTGGGGTTATTGTATTGTTATCTGTTGTTGTCGTTGTTGTTTGTAAATCGGTTTGTATTTCTGTACTTTTCATCCTCTCAGAGGAACCCCGAGTGATCTACGGGAAAACGTACCCGGAGAGAAAAGGGCCTTAAAATATAACAGCCCTGGAACCCAAAAGCAAAGCAAAACAAACAAACAAATAAATAAAAATAAAACAGAGGTGCAAAAGACAGGAAAAAAAAAGAATCTGATTTTTGTTATCCTACTAATGTAAACCGAATTTGCACTCAGTTAGAATAGATCTAATAAGCCACAAGAAGGTTGGTTGAGTATGCTTAATCTTAATTTGGCATGAAGAAAGGATAACCGAAAGAAATAAGAAAAGAAAAGAAAGGAAAAGAGAGGAAGGGAGGAAGGAAGGGAAGGAAAGGAAAGGAAAGGAAGGAAGGTAAAAGGGAAGGGAGGGAGGAAAGAGGAGAAAAAGGAAGGAAGGAAGGAAGGAAAGGAGGGAGGGAGGGAGGGAGGGTTGAGGGAGGGAGGGAAGAAAGACATTTATTTGACATGGTATATAGGCTCTCCTGCCCGAGCAAGGGGTTGGATTAACTGACCTCCAAGGTCCCTTCCAACTCTTATTATTCTATGTTCTATGTTATTTTTGTGTTTTAAGGGATCCATTAAGTCCCTGGATGTGGTTTATTGGCTCAGTAATATAGATAGTCCTCAAGTTATGAACACAGTGGAACCCAAAATTTCTGTTGCTAAGTGAGCCAAGTGAGTAAGTGAGTTTTGCTCCATTTCACGACTTTTCTTGCCACAATTATTAGTAAGTGAATCCCTGCAGTTGTTCAACTAGCAACACGGTTGTTAAGTGAATCTGGCTTCCCCATTGACTTTGCCTGTCAGAAGGTCCCAAAAGGGGATCACGTGACCCCCTACTCCTTGTAAATAGGAGTCAGTTGCCAAGGGTCTGCATTTTGATTGTGTAACCATGGGGAGGGTCGTAAGTGTGAAAAGCACACACTGCAATGGTCGTAAGTGTGAAAAGCGGTCATGATAAGTCACTTTTTTTCAGTGTTGTCGTAAGTCAAGGGCAGACTATCTGCCTGGCTAGAGTAAAAGAGACATTTCTTTTCCGATGCTGGCATCAAAAATCTGGTTTAAGGTGGCCTTTTCATCAGTACAGGCGTAACGAACCCGCTGCAGCTTGGCTGTTTTTATTTACTTCTCTGATTAATGAGGATTTAATTGGCCCCCCGAGTAATTCAGGCTCCTACAAAACAGCATCGTAACCTTTGCACAAAGATGGAAGGTAGCTGTAGCCTCGGGATGAACACATGTTGGCTTCTTCCTGGCTGTGTGAGAGATTGGCCGCCTGCGCTCATTCGCCGTGACATGCCCCCCCCAAATGGAAATGAAGACATCTAAAGCAGGGGTCACCAACCTTTTGGACCTCAGGGACCACCAAACTCATCATTTTAAATCCCGCGAACCAGAGACCCTAGGAAAATCCCCCCAAAAAGTCTGCAGGAAAATCCCCCATCCCGTTTTCCTACCAGTCGGCCAGTCTTTATTATTTGGGATCTCGGGATACCATCTCCAGCTCCGTTCGCACAGAGAGAGAGAGAGAGAGAGAGAGAGAGAGAGAGACTTTTGGCTTCATGCAAGGAAAGCAGCAGAAACCCTGCCCACCCAGGGCCTTTGGCTCCTGAAAGCTTACCTACCCACCTGTAAAATGGGCAGCTTATGGAAAATGGGAAATGTAAGGGGCTGGCCCACGTGGCTTTCATCCAGTCTACCCAGTGGTGGGAATCAAAATTTTACTATCAGTTCTGTGGGCGTGGCTTGGTGGGCTTGGTGGGCGTGGCAGGGGAAAATCCCCATTCCCTCCCCACCCCACTAGCCTGCTTTCCAGCTCCGTTCTCCTGTGCAGGGCAACCAAAGAAGACCCAGCCTATCAGCGCACGCTTTTGGCACACCACCACAAAACAGTTTGCCTTCACTGGTTTAACCTGCTCTGTGTTTTCAACCCCATGTTCAGTTCTTGAATCCTCACCTTGTTCCTTTAAGCGGCCTGATCGTTCCCGAACGGGAGAGTAACGAGACCGTCCCCGAAGTCACAGCCACCTCCGGCTACGCACTCCTGCACTTCTTCAGTGACGCCGCCTACAACCTGACAGGGTTCAACATCACCTACCAGTAAGCTACCCTTCCTGCATGCACCCCACCCCCCACCTCTGGACTTTGTACAGGTATTCCTCGACTTAACGTCCCGCAATTCAGCCCGAAATGTCAAAATTGCTAAACCAAACTGTTGTTTTGTTCCATGTCGCTAACCGTGTCCCAGTCGTTAAGTGAATCACTGCCCCCTTTTTAAAGTTAGGAACACGGTCGTTAAGTGAATCCGGCTTCTCAGTTGACTTTGCTTGTCAAGACGGTTGTAGAAGAAGATCACCTGTGAGACTGCGACCGTCGTAAATACGAGTCAGTTGCCAAACGGCCAAATTTTGATCACATGACCGCAGGGGACGCTGCAACGGTCATAAGAATTAGACTTACAATTCTTTTATTGGCCAATAAGCGTGGGAAATGGTCGTGAGTCCCTGTTTCCGTGCCGTTGTAAGTTCTAACGGTCACTAAATGAATTTATTTAAACTATTTGTAGCAGTCATTAAACAAATGTATTTATTTATTTCAATTTCATTTCACTAAATGGAATTTACTAAGACGAGGACTACCTGCGTAAAAAAGTTTTATTTCATGTAAAAGGGCTGTTATCTTAAAATTGCATCGGGAATATTCTTCAAAGTGACGCTTCTCGTAAGACTTATGGAGAAATGCTCACCCGAATCAGAAAAGGCGATGTGTAAATATTGTGGCCGGACAGGTAGAGAGCAGAGTGTCCTAAATGAGTCGTACATCCACCTGCTGTTAGTGGCAGCCCCTTAGATAATTTAAGTTTGCGTTGATCACTTTGGAGCGTGCTTTCTTTGGATTTGAGGGGGAGGGATTTGAATGTCTGGTGGTACCAAAATAATGACCATGCCACAGGTGTGTTAATATTTGGCCGCAAGATCCTGCTCCTGTGTATATTGTGGTAGTCTGCTAAATGCAGCATCTGCCTCTCCCAAACAGGTGAAGCCTTTCTCTAAAGAATTACCTATGAACGCTGCTTAGAAGCTGTTGACAAAACATTAACATGATGTATACAGTCTGAAGAGAGACAGGAGTATATAGTATCGTGTATCGCAACCTTAGCAATTTTACAATGAGTGGAACTCAGTTCCCAGAATTCCCCAGCCAGCATGCTACTTGGATTTTAGAAGAGAATATTTGTAGCTCAGGGTGGTAGTGGTGGTGGAGGAGGAGGAGGAGGAGGAGAGGAGGAGGGGGAGGAGGAGGAGGAGGAGGAGGAGGAGGAGGAGGAAGAATGACTATGGGATGCTTGGTACTTTCTGAGCTTGGTAGTTTTCTTGCAGATGTTTCATTATCCCACTAGGTAACATCATCAGTGCTGGAAGAGAGTGGGGTTTGTGGAAAGGAGGAGGAGGAGGAGGAGGGCAACTATGGAGTCCATGATGCTCTCTGAGCTTGGTTCTTTTCTTGCAGACATTTTATTACCCAACTAAGTAATATAATCAGTGCTGAAAGGGTTTGCAGAGAGAAGGAGGAGCCCAGAAAGAGAGTGGTACAGGGAGAGAAGAAAGAGTGGATGAAGACTGGGGCATGCTTGGCGGTCTCTGATGTTGGCGGTTTTATTGCAGACTGATGACACTGATGACGTTGCCTCGTTTGGTAATGAAACATCTGGAAGAAAACCACCAAGCTGGCTATTAGCTGGCTGGGGAATTCTGGGAGTTTAAAGTCCACTCATTGTAAAGTTGCTAAGGTTGAGAAACATGGTTCTACACTCTCCTGCCTTCTTTCTCTTGTGTCCTTTTCTATCGCTCTTTGTTTTAAGCCTTTCAACAATGGTAAGCCACCTAGATTTGCTGGGAACCAGGCAGCATATAAATGTGGTAAACTATTATGGTGGGTCGTGCTGCCAGCCAGATGTGTAGGCTGGATTTGGCAGTTTTGTCCACCTTTCAGGTCCTTTCCAAGGACCTGGGATAGGCAGATGTTGATGGTTGACAGTGTTAGAGGTATCGTTGCAGGATGTAAGCTGTCCCGAGTAAAGCTGCCTTTTGCAATTGACCAATGGGGATTTTGTCAATGCCGATGGTGTTCAAGTGGTGCGCCAGATGTTTTGCGATGGCACCCAAGGCACCTATGATTGTTGGGACTCCCTTTGCTTCCTTTCGCCACGCTCACTGTGAGTTGTGTTGGGGGAAGGGAGGTTCAGCCAATCTCATTGTACACATGTTGTACTCTGACAATAAAGGTAATAATAATAATAATAATAATAATAATAATAATAATAATAATAATAATTGTAGTTCTGTTTGGACTGCAAGTGCCCTCTGTTTTCTGGATGTACAGCTGGGGACAAACAGACAGAATCTGGAATTGGAGGAACAGCAGCGCCACCTTGTGATGGCTCTCGGAATGTCACCGTCAAAGTCATTGAGAAGGGCCAAGGTTGAGGGACATGGTTGTAGAGAGCCACCCTGTCCAGAGGGGATGGTCAATTTTCTCCATCTGGGCCAGAATTGTCTCCCTTAGGTGGCAGGATCTTGTTTTAACAACTGGAGTTGTCTTAATTGAAGTTGTTGGGAATTGCCGTGAAAGGCTTTTGCTGCAAGGCGCACGTTAGACTTCTTTGCTTTGCTTGAAATAAATCCGCAGGGAGTTGCTGCTGCCTTACTTCTCCTGACTCAGAGCAAGGTGGAGGGAAGACTCTCTCTGGTGGACCTTGAGAGAAGCATTCCTCAACTTTGGCCATTTTGAGATGGTTAAGATGATGATGATGATGATGATGATGATGATGATGATGATGATGATTAATAATAATAATTAGACTTGTATGCCGCCCTCTCTCCCTAAGAACACAGGGCGGCTCACAGAATAAAATACAATACAATAAATTAACTAAAAAATAATTAAACATTACAAGCCTAATATTAAACATTAAAACTATTAAAACTATTAAAATTATTTAAAAGAAGCCCCCCCACCCCTTGGTTCAGTCCAGGCCAGCCTGCTGAAATAACCAAGTCTTTAGGTCACAGTGGAAGGAGCGGAGATCCGAAGCCAAATGAAGGTCCAAGGGGAGTTGATTCCACAGGGTGGGTGCCCCCACAGAGAAGGCCCTACCCCTGGGCACTGCCAGCTGACAGTGTCTGGCCGACGGTATCCCAAAGAGGCCCTGTCTGTGGGAACGTACAGGGCGATCGGAATGTGATGCGGCAAGATGACTTCAATGCCGAGAATTCCTCAGCCAGCAGAATCAGAAATTGATCCCCATATAGTAGGTTGCCTGTCTCGTGAAGCACTTCCTCCTTTGTGGCTTTGCACACAGGGGGAGTTTTTTTCCTGGTTTATTTTCAGATCTTAGTGGTGCTCCTGCGAAGTTTTGCGTGGTTTTGGTCCGAAGTATTGCAGGGGTTGCTTCGTTGCCTTCTGAAGCGGGATGGGTCAATGCGCAGGAGTGAATTTATTTGTTCATGGTTTCTTCTGAAAGTTTGTCTCATTAGAAAATAATATTTGTAGCTCAGGGTTGAACTGTGGAGCCCTCTGAGCTTGGTGGTTTTCTTGTAGACGTCACATGACCCAACTAGGGAACATCATCAGTGCTAGTCTGCAAGAAAACCACCAACCTCAGTACCAAGGACACTACAGTAGTTCTCCTCCTCCTCCTCCTCCCCCCTCCTCCTCCCCCCAAATCCCACTCCCTTCCAACACTGATGGTGTTAGCTACTTGGGTAATGAAATGTCTGCAAGAAAACCACCCGGCTCAGAGTGCACCAAGGAATCCACAGTCCTCCTCCTCCTCCTCCTCCTCCTCCTCCTCCTCCTCCTCCTCCTCCTCCCCCTCCTCCTTCCAAACCTCACTGCCTTCCAACACTGATGATGTTAGCCAGTTGGGTAATGAAACGTCTGCAGGAAAACCACCCAGCTCAGAGAGCACCGAGGACCCCACAGTTCAACCCCAGCGCTATAAATATTCTCTTTGAAAATCTAGCTAGCTGCAACTTACATTTTTCTTTAGGTAGCATTGGGAAACCCTGCTGAGAAGAGGATTATTCTTACGGTTCTTATTTCCTTACCTTTAACCATCTGTGCACAAGGGCCTGTTTCACTGGAGTTGCGGGATGACTCTTAAGCTCTGGGATCCAGTCGTCCTGCCAGAGGCTTGTAAAAGAAAACACTGATTTAAGTCTCGGGTTTCTGTTTGCAGCTTTAACGTCTGCCCCCAGAACTGCTCTGGCAGAGGGGAATGCCGGCCTGCGAACGGCAGCCAAGCGGTGGAATGCGAGTGTTGGGAGCATTGGAAAGGAGAGGCCTGCGATATTCCCAACTGCCCAGAAGACTGTGGCTTTCCGGAAAGGGGTCAGTGCAGCGTGAACGGAACTCAGGGCTGCGTCTGTTACCCCGGTTGGCAAGGTAGGTTAAAAAAACAACAACCCTGATTTGGACAGCTGGGCATTGGATGCTGTGAGAGGCTTCGAACTGCATTTGCATCGCTTTTCTAACCAACTAGTTATACTTCCATCACAGATGTCGTAGGACAGGGGTGTCAGACTCCATTTCATTGAGGGCTGCATCAAGGGTTGTTTTGACCTCGGGGGTGGGTGGGGGGCCAGGGTGGGTGTGGTCAGCTTGATGTCACTCGTGTCGGGGGGCGCCTGTGGCAGCACCAGCATTCTGCCAGCAAAAACAACCTCCCGAGCTCCGTTTCCAGCTACGACAGCTTCTGTTGTGGTTCATCGGCAGGCCGGTGCAGACGGCAGCAGAATCGGACAGTGGGGAAGAACGGGGACCAGTCCAGGAGTTTGGGGAGGACTCGGACGAGGGTCCTGCATCCGATGCAGAGATGGAGCCAGGACCATCTGGGAGTGGGGTGCTGCCTCCAGAGCCTTCGGAGTCTGGCAGCAGCGAGGCAGAGGACCTGGGGACCCTGTTCCCAGTGTGCGTGTGCGCAGAGCTGCTAGAAGGCAAGAGCAGCTGAAACAAAAGGGGCAACTCGGGAGTAAGTCTGGGAGGTGATATTCCCTCCCATAAGGGATAAAAGTATTGGGTTGTATCCCAAAACTTGTAAGCCGCCCTGAGTCTTCGGAGAAGGGCGGCATATAAATGTAATAAAAAAAAAGTCAGGCCAAGATGATGAACTCTTTGCAGGAAGCAAAGTTGTTCGTTCGCTTCAGATTCATTCTTGAAGCTCTTTGTACTTCAGTTAGTTTTTTTTCTACTTCATTTGACACTTTCTGTTATTGGCAGCACTTCACAGAAAAGAAAGGTGGGTGCTGATCTCGAGGGACTATTTTGAGATTCATTACCGGCTGGGAATAAAAACAATTGCCAGCGTTGCAATAAAATAAGACTTGTTTTTAAAATAAGCGTGTGCGTAGTTACAGTCTCAGATGCCTTGGTCAGAACAGCTTCCTGCAAACTTCTGCCAGCGAAAACGGAGTTTGGGAATGCCGCCCGCAGCCCTCCTGAGCTCCATTTTTACTAGCAAAGGGACCGCAGGCCAGTCCTTCGCTGTTTCCAGGGCGACCCCTCAGGCTAGAACTAAGCACCCTGTGGGCCGGATCCAGCCCCCAGCCCTTGAGTTTGACACCCCTGTTGTCGAAGGAGATCCATATTAGTCTATAGCAGAGGTCCCCCAGGCTGTGGCCTACTCCTAGGCTATGAGCCATTTGGAACCGGGCCGCGGAAGCGGTGAGCGAGTGCCTGCACATTTGCGTGCAACCCACTTGCACGAGCAGCAGGCCAGTGCGTACGCCCTCCGTTTGCGCGACTGTTCAGATTCAAGTCCAAAGTTTCAGCTCCTTATAGGCAGTCCTCATTTAGCGACCACAGTTGGCACTTGCCAACTTAGTCGTTAAGTGTTGCGGTCACTGTGTGAAAGTACGTGACCGCAACTATGCTTACGTTTTTACTTCAGCTCCCCTCCCACTAGTCCACCTTTCGGAGTGTTCACCACTGTGCCGCGATAATTAGCAAAGAAGGAAATTATTGTGTGTTTTTGCATTCCTTGGAGAGGAAGGGATTACAAGAGAGTAAACAAGCACGCTGTAAGGCCGTGATGGCAAACCTATGGCATGGATGCAGGAAGTGGCATGCAGAGCCATTTCTGATTGCACGCGAGCCGTCGCCCAGAACTGATCCACTGCGCATGCGCTCCCCCACCCACCAGCCAGCTCATTGTCGGCATCTGCGCGCTGGGGAGACGAGGTGCGGGGGTCACGTGTGCATGCACAGAGGCTCGGGGTGCAGGGGGGTGTTGTGTGTACATTGCATTATGGGTGCAGGCATGTGACGAAGAAGAGGTTAGGCATCGTTGCTGTAGGGCAGTGGTGGCTAACCTTTTTCGGCTCCCGTGCTGATAATTGCGTGCTCGCTTGCTTGCGTGCGCTCTTGTGCCAGCACCCAGAAGGCAATGCGTGCTGGCCTCCCCATGCCCCCTGTGTGTGCATGGGGGAAGGCTGGCCTCCCCATGCCCCCTGTGTGTGCATGCACCCAGAAGGCAATGCGTGTGTGACCCCCTCTCGCATGCCGTGCATCTTTGCACATGTGCACACAAGTCCCTCATGCGCTGCGCACCTGCGCATGCATGCATGTCTCCTGCGCACCCCCCCCTCTGCCCCCTGCAGATGTGCTCCAAATACCCGACAATCAGCTGTCAGGCGGTGGCGTGCGTGCGCATGCCCAGTGGGGCTCTTCCAGCGACCTCTCGCGTGCCGGGGGAAATGGCTCTGCATGCCATTTCCGGCACGTGTGGCATAGGTTCTCCAACACGGCTCTTTAGGCAGTCTCTTTTGCGCCTGAACCTTTTAGTTCCTCCTCCCCCTTGCAGAATGGAGAGTTTGGAGAGAAGGGGATTGCAAGAAAGCAAGCAGGCACACAATGTGGACTACACTGGCTTTGTGCCAAGCACGTTTGCAGGGGCCAGTGCTAACATATTCCTTTCAGTGGCTATTTCCCATTGTGTGCCTGCTTGCTCTCTTACAATCCCTTCCTCTCCAAATTCTCTGCTCTGTGAAAAAATGGAGGTGGGGGAGAAACCCAGCTCGTACATAGGATAACACATACTAACCGGCTACCACAGCAAACGCATGATTGAGAGAAAGTTACTACGAAGGTTGCGAATGCATGCCTTGGCCACTGAATTATTTTTCCCAGCACGGTTATACCTTCGATGGTTGCATGAGGCGGTGGGCAACAGAGCTCTTCCTGTATTTGAATGTATGATCATTTGAACCCGTGTCCAGCTCTTGTTTAAAACTAGTCCCTGACTGCTACCATTTGATCTGTTTTTTAACTTTTAAAAAGTTACTTTTGTGAGCTAGCAAGGTATAGGTCCATGGTGGCGAACCTATGACACACATGCCACAGGTGGCACGCAGAGCCATTTGTGCGGGCACGCGAGCCCCAGCCAAACTGCGCATCGCACCCCTCCCAGCTGATTCTCAGCCTGTTTGAGGCCGTTTTCAGCCTCTGCAGCCTCAGGAGGCCAAAAATGGGCCTTCTGGAAATACTGGACATGCAGAAACGGGCCCATTTTTCGGCCTCCCAAGGCTGCAATGGCTTCCCTCGAGCCTCCGGGAGGCCAAAAACGAACTCAAACAAGCTGAAAATCAGCTGGTAGGCACACACATGCACAGTGCAGGTAAACGGGCGAGGTAAGGGTGTTGTGCACGCATGCACGGGGGTGGGTGGGGGGCATTGCATTGTGGTTGCCAGCACACGCATGCTTTCGGCACACCACAACAACAAAGGTTCGCCATCACTGGTATAGGTAGTCCTCAACTTACAACAGTTGATTTTGTGACTGTTTGAAGTAACAGGGGCACCGAAAAAAAGCCCCTTATGACCAGTTTTCACACGTTGTAGCAACCCTGTGGTCATATGATTCAAAATCCAGGCTCTTGGCAACTGACTCATATTTATGGTGGTTGCAATGTCCTGGGGTCACATGATCTTATTTGGCAACCTTTGGGAAGTCTGATTCACTCAACAACCATGTTGCTAACTGAACAGCTCCAGATTCACTTAACAACTAGGGCAAGAAAAGTCGTAAAATGGGGCAAAACTCATTTTTAACAGCTGAAATTTGGGGCTCACTTGTAGTTGTAAGTTGAGGACTAGCTGTACAGTGCTACATTAAGTTACCTGAGGTTGTAACGGACGGCATGTTTTGCCCCCTGTAGGCGTTGACTGCTCGGTTCCCATTCCAGCCAATCGCTCCTTTTGGACCCGGGAGGAATTCTATATCCCCAAACTCCCACGAGCATCTCACAAAGCTGTGGTTCAAGGCGAGCTCATGTGGGTGATCGGTGGCTACATGTTCAACCACACGGACTCTCAGATGGTCTTGGCGTGAGTAACAGGACTTTTCTTCTGGATAGATTTTAATGTAAACTTCTGCACATTAAATCCAGCAAGGTCTCTACACTAGAAGTAAGTGTGATGACCCAAAGGGGCATGGCACCAAGGCAACATGGTTGGATAATCAGGAGGAGTCCCTTTATTAGCTCCAACTTTGCCCACAATGTCCTGGTTACCTTCTGGCTGGAGAAAAACTGTCCCAGGAACAGCCGTTAACTGCAGAGAATCAAGTCCAAAACGTGGTCAACAAAAACTGTAACTATAAGTCCAATCAAGGCAAAATGAGCTGTTTAGTCTGGCAGGGCAAGAGAAGGAATGGCAGTAACTCAACCTGGTTGGGAGGACGCCAGGAACGCAGATAAGCAAAGTCAACACAAGATAAACTCATGTTTGTTCCCAGCGACTGCCGCTCTCAGCTTGCATCTCTTTTAAACTCTCATTCCCAGGTGTGGCTAATGAAGGGAATCAGGGCTCTTTCCTCCCCCGTAAGCCACACAACCCCCGTTGCTCCCTTCTCCGTTCCTCCCTGCGTGCCCTAGGATGAAGAGGGGCTGGGCCTGGTTCTTCCTCTAAACTCCCTCTCCCTTGTTCTACCTCTCCCCTGCTCTGCCCAGCCGGACTTTGCCCTTCCCCAGTTTCCTCCACAGCCAAGGGAGCCCCACTCCCCTCCCTGTGGGCTGTTCATCTTCCTCCTCGGATTCCGACTCCGATAGGGGCATGACAATAGGCTTTTGTATGTCTGTTGATTGTAGTGTGAAGTTCTAACACCTTTGAGAATACTTAGTCTGGTAAAAGCTAGACAGGTGAAGAATTCCTGGGGATTCAAATACACGTCAGCTGTGGTGGCGCAGTGGTTAAAATGCAGTATTGCAGGCTAACTCTGCCCACTGCTAGGAGTTCGATCCTGATTGACTTAACTTTGATTCAACCTTCTGTCCTTCTGAGGTGTATAAAAACGAGGACCCAGATCATTGGGGGCTGACTCTGTAAACCACTTAGAGAGGGCTGTAAAGCACTGTGAAGCGGTATACACGTCTAAGGGCTATTGCTATGTGGTTGACTACAGTCATGTGGCTTTCTCAGCAATTGTATGAACAAAGGGCATCTTCAAAGATTGACTGATTACCTTGAGTTATACAGTAAAGATAAATAGCAATAGCCCTTGGACTTATATGCCGCTTCCCAGTGCTTTCCAGCGCTCTCTAAGGGGTTTACAGGGCCAGCTTTTCACTCCCCTAACAATCTCCACTGTTTCTTCCAGTGGTTGAACATTTTTCTCATCCAAACATGTGCGATTTAAAAAAAAAACAAAACAACTCTTGTGCTCTACCTCATGAGTGCTGAATATGGTAATTTAAAAATAGATCATTGATTATTTTGTCCCTGGTGGGTTTTTTCTCTCTCGTTGGGTTGTTATTTTGTGTGGGTGAACTGCATTAATTTTGTATTCTTAGAGAAGGAAACGCGGTGTGTCACTTCGTGTTCTACATTAAATTATGTCAATGTTTGACAAATTCACTTTCCTGACTGAGGGATCTTTGGTGCTGTCTGACTTCAAACTAAGGGATGTCGTCAGGGCTAGTAAGCAGTGGGGTTTGCTCTCAGTTTACATACTAGTGGCTTGTCAAGCTCAGAGAGCATTAAGGACCCCATAGTTGTCCTCCTCCTCCTCCTCCTCCTCCTCCCTCCTCCCACCACCACCACAAACCCCACTCCCCTGTAGCACTAATGATATTACCTAGTTGGGTAATGAAATGAAACATCTTCAAGAAAACCACCATGCTCAGAGAGCACCAGGGATCCCACAGTCCTCTTCCTGCTCCCTCCCACCCTACTTTGCAAACCTCACTTCCTTCTAGCACTGATGAGGTTACCTAGCTGGGTCATGAAACGTCTGCAGAAAACCCATCAATGTCAGAAACCACCAAGAGCCTACAATCATCGTCCTTGGCCTCCTGCTGCCCCTCCTCCTCTTCCTCCTCCTCTTCCTCATCCATCATTCCACAAATGCCCCTTCCTTCTGGCACTGATGATGTTACCTAGTTGGGTCATGAAAAACCACAAAGCTCAGAGAACACCGAGGACCCCACAGCTCAACCCCTGAGCTACAAATATTGCCCTTTATTAATTTTCTGAGTCTTTTAAGGGTTTTCTGAAAACGACAGCGTGTTAAAGAAAACCGGGCCATTTACGTCTTCTGTATGTAGATCCCTAATTCTTCTAGCTGCTTATTCTTCGGCTCCCTTGAACGATTTCCAAGAGGGGGGGATGTGAGGTGGCTGCTAAGCCAATGGAGTGGAGCTGCCCTCCTGCTTCCATTGTTCCCTCCGTGAATAGTTTTGAGCATTGGCGCAAAATCGTTTCTTTGCTATATATATATATAAATAAAAAAAAGCAGAATAGCCCATACCTAAATCAGCTTTGCTTTTATTGACATAGCAGAAATTTGTCCATAAAATATCTCCTGCCTTTTTTCCCTCCTGCCTTCCTTCCTTTTTCTCCTTTGAGAACAGCGGCTTTGTTCTCCCGGGTGAAAGGAGTCAGGCGTTGTGTTTTGTCCTTTTTATCGCACAGGTATAACCTGGAGTCCCGAGAATGGATGAGCCTGGGCAATAGTGTAAACGCCGTGGGGATCAGATATGGGCATTCAATAGCCTTACATGAAGTAAGTGGCTTTTTTATTTTTATTTTTTGCGTTCTTGAAACTTTTCTAATTTGGCTGGGATACGAAACCCTGGCTTAGAGGAAAGCGGCACAGGAAGTCCTCGAGTTATGTGGCTTTAGTGACCGTTGGGAGTCAACTGTCAACGCAAGATAAACTCACGTTTGTTCCCGGCAGATGCCACTCTCAACTTGCATCTCTTTTAAACTCTCTTCCCAGCTGTGGCTAATGAAGGGAATCAGGGCCCTGTCCTCCCCCGTAAGCCATGCAACTCACGTTGCTCCCTTCTCCGTTCCTCCCTGCATGCTCTAGAATGAAGAAGGGGTGGGCCTGGGTCTTCCTCTGAACCCCCTCTCCCTTGTTCTACCTCTTCCCTGCTCTGCCCAGCCAGACTTTGCCCTCCCCCAGTTTCCTCCCCAGCCAACGGAGCCCCACTCCTGCTCCCTGTCAGCTGTACGTCTTCCTCCTCCTCGGATTCAGACTCCAACAGGGGCATGACAGTAACCCTAACACGTCCATCAATGCCCTCTGTTTCTTCTAGAACAAAATCTACATGTACGGAGGGAAGATAGACGAAACCGGCAACGTAACCACGGAGCTCTGGGTCTTCCACATCTCCAACCATTCCTGGGTCCCCTTGTCGCCAAAGGCCAAGGAGCAGTACGCCGTGGTGGGGCACTCTGCCCACGTGGTCACCCTGCAGGACGGCGCGGCGGTGATGCTGGTGCTCTTTGGGCATTGCCCTCTTTACGGCTATATCAGCAGCGTGCAGGAGTACAATCTCGGTGAGCGTCGGCTGGGCGTGACTTTCACTCTTGTATAACATAACGGAATGACAGAGGTGGGAGGGGCCTTGGAGGTCTTCTAGTCCAACCCCCTGCCCAGGCAGGAAACTCTATACCATTTCAGTCTCTTCTAGAAAACCTCCGGGGCTTGGAGTTCCCACAACCTCTGGCGGGAAGCTGCTCCACGGATTAATTGTTCTCACTGTTAGGAAATTTCTCCTTAGTTCCTGGTTGCTTCTCTCCTTGATTAGCCTTAGAAAAACTTTATGGTCACTTTGAATGGATGCTAATTGGCATGCATTAAAATGAGATCTCGTGGCACAGAATTCTCAAAGAAACACGACAAACAAACAAACATATAAATAGAAATTATGTGTGTAATCACATACGTGATATGACCTTATACGAGAAACAACACAGGTCTAGTTTTTTAAAAAAATTACATTTATATTTAATTACATTTATATGCCGCCCTTCTCCGAAGACTCAGGGCGGCTTACAGGGTCCTCTTTCCAGAACCTCAGCATCTTTTTTCTATCATGGCAACCAAGGGCTGTGAGGGAGCTGCCTTTCCTTTCACCTACACAATCTCCTTCCTTGGCCCGTGGTCCTGTGGCTGCCTCTGAAATCTTCCTGGACCATTTTGACAGCTGTTAAGGATGCTGCCTGTAGCTAGACTCCCATTATTTTCCCATTGCGTCATTCATGGCTTTCCACTCCCTCTCTCGCCTGCAAGGCTACATCCCCTAATTTCTTTCTTTGCATGCTCCCTTTCGATGCCCTCAGAGGAAGCACTGTTCTGAGGGATCCTTGGTGCTCTCTGAGCTTGGTGGTTTTCCTGCAGACGTTCCTTGACCCAACTAGGGAACATCATCAGTGCTCTTTCCTGTGTCCACTAGGCATCGTCTCTGGCCTTACCCATTCCTTCCTGGTCCATTCCATAAGGCTCCTTCCTCCTCCTCCTCTTCCTCCTCCTCCTCCCTCCTCTTCCTCCTCCTCCTCCTTCCTCCTCTTCCTCCTCCTCCTACTTCTCCCCTTCTTCCTCCCCCTCCCTCCTTCCTTCTCTTCCTCCTCCTCCTCCTCCTCTTCCTCCTCCCCCTCTTCCTCCTTCTTCCTCCTCTTCCTCTCTTCCTCCTCTTCCTCCTCCTCCCTACTTCTCCTTCTTCCTCCCCCCTCCCCCTCTCCCCTCCTTCAACTTCTCTTCCCTCCTCCTCCTCCTCTTCCTCCTCTTCCTCCTCCTCCCTCTTCCTCCTCCTCTTCCTCCTCTTCCTCCCTCCTTCCTCCTCCTCTCCTTCTTCCTCCCCTCCCCCTCTCCCCCTCCTTCCTTCTCTTCCTCCTCCTCCTCTTCCTCCTCCTTCCTCCTCCTCCCTCTTCCTCCTCCCTCTTCCTCTCCTCTTCCTCTTCCTCCTCCTCCTACTTCTCCCCTTCTTCCTCCCCCTCCCCCTCTCTCCCCCTCCTTCAACTTCTCCTCCTCCTACTTCTCCTCCTTCTTCCTCCTCTTCCTTCCTTCCTCCTCCTCCTCCTCCTCCTCCTCACCAACCTCACTCTCTTCTAGCACTGAAGATATTATCTAGATGGTTATGAAACTTCTGCAAGAAAAGCTCAGACCTCAGCAAGGACCCCACATCCTCCTCCTCTTCCTCTTCTTCCTCCTCCTCCTCCTTCCTCTCTTCTAACATTGATGAAATCTCTTTCTCTGTGTGTGTATGTGTGAGCAAGACAGAGACATGTGAGGTTGTGTGGGTGTGTGAGAGAGATGTGTATTTGCATGTGTGTGTGTGTGTGTATGTGAGATGTATATGTGCAAGAAAACCTGCAAGCGCAGAGAGCACCGGGGACCCCACAGTCCTCCCCCCCACTCATTTCCACCAACCCCGCTCCCTTCTAGCACCGATGATGTCCCCTAGTTGATGTTCCCTAGTGAACCGTTTGCAAGAAAACCACCAAGCTCAGACAGCGCCAAGGACCCTTCGTTTCCTGAGCCACCAATATTCTCCTCTCCTCATTCCCACTGTGGGTTGTCCCTTGGCCTCCTCGCCTCCCTTGGCAGAGGTTCCCATCTCAGATTTTTTGCTTTTTCCCCCCAGCTCTCGTTGTTCCCCTCTCCTTCCCCTTGATCCTGCCTGAACCGTAAATCCTCTTGAGCAGAGCTGGTGTCTCTTCCACGTACGTCTTGTCTAGTGTTGCATTTTGGGCCCAGATCTCTCAGCCGCAGGGTAGACAAACACTCAGAGAGAAGTGCATAACAGAAATGGCATATTGGCTCTTTAACATCCTGCTTGCTTAGCCTGGGCATCTGTTTGTGTAGGAACAGAACTTCTGACCCAGGGGTGCTTTGATTTCAAGAGGCAGCTGGCCTTTCTGGTTGTTCTTGGAAGACGTCTCACTTCTCATCCAAAAAGCTTCCTCAGCTCTGATTGGATGGTGGAGAATGGAAGGATTTATCTTCCTTGCAGACAGCTGGTCATTTGCATCCTTTTAGAGAGTCACTGAGGCCATTTGGAGGTTTGTCTGTGTCCTCAGGGTCACCTGAGTTCCTGTAGTCTGCAATTTTTTTCCCCTCTGGAAATCCATTCCTTACTCCCACACCATTCGAAGAGGGAACATCCCAAATTGTACAGCTAAAAGTCTGTAGGGATTCTCAGCCATCCAAGTCAAGATTGTCCCAGAGGTGCTTTTTCAGGAGGACACTGGACTTTTTGTCTTCGAAGGCGTTTCTCATCGCAGAAGTTTCTTCAGCTCTGAATGAATGGTGGGGAATGGAAGGATTTACACTCCTTGCAGACAGCTGGTCCTTGGCATCCTTTTGGAGCAAGGTTGTCCAACCCCCAGCCTGTGAGCCGGGTGCGTGACATGCTGGCCACGCCCAAGCACTCCCATGCCCATGCATCGCATGCTGGCCACGCCCACGCCCAAGGGGGGGGGAAAGTCCCAATACGTCATGTGACGCCGCCATGACAACATGAGTTTGACACCCCTGTTTTAGAGGGTTGTTGAAGCACAAAAGGATGCAAGTGACGAGTTTTCTGCCAGGGGCATCAATCCTTCCATTCCCCACCATTCATTCAGAACTGAAGAAACTTCTTGGATGAGAAGTGAAATGCCTTCAAAGGAAAACCAGAAAGCCAAAGTTGCCTCTTCAAATCAAAGCACCTTTGGGACAACCAGGACTTGGACGACAGAGAATCTCTATAGACTTTGAACAGAACTTCTGTTTATCATCCAGATGTAGGCATTGACGTGATCTCTGGCTAAGAAGAACCTGTTGAGAAAGTACTTACTTGAAAACAAGGAGAGATATCAGTATGGATAGTCCTCGACTTAAAACAGTTCGTTTAGTGACTGTTGAAAGTTTCAAAGGATAGATATGGATGAATTTTATCTTTAATATGATGGGCAAATATATTGTTATTTGTAAGATTTATAAATGAAGTTTTTTTAAAATATATATATATTTTGCAATTAACTCGAAATGAACTGGGGGCTATACAGATTGAAGTTAAGATTTGAGATTAGATATTAATTTCTTTGACCCTTTGTCTGCTAAAATGGAATAGAAGTGAAGTCAAGTGTTTAAAATGAATATAGATTTACTGTCATATTTGCATGTAAAAGTGACGACCCGGGAACATGCTGTCTACTGAAAAGAGCTGTTTAAAAATTGTTAAAATTGAATAAAATTTGTTTAAAAAAAAAAAAGAAAGTTTCAATGGCACTGAAAATGTGACTTAGGATCAATTCAGAGGCTTGGTTTATATGAGATATTCCCTATTTTAATGTAAAGTTTATGACATACTTTCATCCGGTGGTTATGTATGTCTACACCATATTTTATATCTCATATAAATGATGACATAAATAGTTTAGTGGTATATAAATAATAATTGATAAATATATAAGAATGTTTTATTGATAATATGAGAACCTTTTTGATAAATCGTGAGTGGTGACTATGAAAGGATAACACAAAGGATTTGTAACCAACTGACACACTGTATGTATATATGGAAGATGGTTTTTATGTTCTGTATGTTTTATTTGTATGTTTGTCTTAAAATAAAATTAAAAAGAAGAAGAAGAAGAAGTTACAGGTCTGTTGAGAGCCACAAATCTTGCTTGTTTGTAGGTGACCAAATACTTATTTTCCACCATAATTTGCAAATAAATTCTTTCCAAATCAAAATTCAGAGGCTTGGCAACTGACTCATATTTATGACCGTTGCAGTGTCCCGGGGGTTACGTGATCCCCTTTTGTGGACTAACTTAACGACTGCAGTGATTCACTTAACAACTGGGGCACGAGAACTCGTAAAATGGGGTAAAAATTGCTCAACTGCCTCGCTTAGTAGCAGACGTGTTGGACTGAATTGTGGGTGTATGCTGAGGACTACTTGAATTAAAGCTGGTCAGTTGTATTTTTGCAAATGATTATGTTGTGACAGTCTTCTGAGACCTAAAGTTGGACTTCAGCTACCGGTAATCCTGGGCTTTCGACCACAACTGGGCCCAAAATTTATGTTGCTAAGCAAGACGCTAGTTAAGCGAGTGTTGCCCCATTTTTGCCACCTTTCTTGCCACGGTGTTTAAGTGAATCAATGCAGTTGTCAAGTCAGTAGCACGGTCGCTAAGTGAATCCTGCTTCCCCTCCTTGACTTTGCTCGTCAGAAGGTCGCAAAAGGGGAATCATGTGCCCCACAAAACTGTGAGCGTCATAACTATGAGTCAGTTGACAGGCACCTGAATTTCGATCCTATGACCGATGGGATGGTGCAACGGTCGTAAGCATGAAAAATGGACATCAGTCGCTTTTTTTTAAAGAGATGTCATAACTTCAAACGGTCACTAAATGAAAGGTTGTAACCCGAGGACTACCAGTAACATGATCCTCAGTCAACTAGCTAAAATCTTGTCATGACTGAGGATTGTGAGATCCCAGCTGTTCTGACCCAGGCTTCGTAAACCGGAATTATTCACAAACTTATTTTAAAAGCAAAACCTATTTTATTGCAATGCTGGGAATTGTTTTCATTCCCAGCTGGAATTAATCTCAAACAACCCCCCGAGATAAGCACACACCTTTCAGTTCTGTGAAGTGCTGCCAAAAAACAGAAGTCTCCAATTATAACAAAAACCCACCAAAATACCAGAAAAAACCAACCAGAGCTTCAAGAAGGACTCAGAATCTATGAGCTACTTTGCTTCCTGCAAAGAGTTCATCATCTTGGCCTGACTTTTATCCCTTAAGGGAGGGGCCATCACCTCCCAGCCTTACTCCCAAGTCACCCCTTTTGTCTTACCTGCTCTTGCCTTCTGGCAGCTCTGCGCATGTGCACACTGGGAACAGGCCCACCTTGTTCCTCTTCCTCCTTGCTGCCAGACTCTGAAGTCTCCGGAGTCAGCATTCCACTCCCAGATGGTCCTGGCCCCATCTCTGCATCGGACGTGACCCCTCGTCCAGGTCCCTCAGACTCCCTCGGACTGCTCTCCCGTTCTTCCCCACTGTCCGATTCCGCTGCCGGCAAACCACAACACCAGCATCTTTGGAGAACAAATTACAATTGGTCCAGTCTATAGTATCTGAAACTTCAGCCTAGCTTGTTTAAATTTGCCTTTCCTTCTCTCTCCCAGCCACAAACACGTGGAGCATTTTACAAACCCGAGGGGCCCTGGTGCAAGGAGGATACGGCCACAGCAGTGTGTACGACGAGAACTCCAACTCTATCTACACACACGGGGGTTACAAGGCGTTCAGCGCTAACAAATACAGGCTGACAGACGATCTGTACAAATACGAAGTTCGTAAGTACAAGTGGTAAGTATGTGTATTGAGTTGCGAAGTCAGGTGTGTGTGTGGGAGGCTGCTGCTTAGCCTTTTGATGGGATTGCCTGCAACTTGTGTCTCTCCTAGATTTTCAGCTGCTCCTGCAGGAATAGGAGGGCTGATAT
>CM019151.1:935804-940890 GCA_009733165.1 Naja naja | reverse complement strand
GAGGAAGGAAGGAAGGGAAGAGGAGATGAAGGAAGGAAATAAGAGGGAGAGAGGGGGAAGGAAGGGAGGCCCGTTGGCAGAGCCAGGTCTTCAGAACCTTGTGCCATGTGTCAAGATTTAAATTATCCCCAGAGGGATGATGTTGCACAGGGAAGGGGCCACCACCGAGAAGGCCCTTCCTCTTGGTCCCAGCCAGATGGACCTCCTGAAGAGAGGAGACCTGCAACCTCTCCTGCCTTCCCCACTCTGATGAACCTGGGAGTTGTGGCTGGGGAAAGACGGCCCTTCCATAACCTGACACCCCCCAGGCCCCCACCCCAAAAGCCATGTTGGGCTTTGAAAGTGACCACCAGCCCCTTGAATCGGACCCGGAAGCCGATGGGCAGCTCCCGCAGGAGAGACCACCCCCGGGCACACCTGGCTCTGCACGCAAAACCACCCACGCGGTTTTGCCCGCAGTTTGAACCAGTGGAGAGCTTCCGGATCCTCTTCGAGGGCGGCCCTAGGCGGAGCCCATTGCGGTAGTCAAGTCGCAGTCCCACACATCGCCTTATTGCTGCAGGAACAAAATGCTGGTCTTGATGGGGCTCCCCCTGTGCCTTCCTTGGGGCTCCTTTTGGTGCTTCGGAGTTTCTTGGGCAACTGAAGAGCACGGGCTGAATGAGTCCCGCCCGCCTGCAGAAGAGTTGGTGGGAAGGAAGGAAGGAAGGAAGGAAGGAAGGAAGGAAAGGAAGGGAGGAAGGAAAGAAGGGAGGGAGGGAGGGAGGAAGGAAGGAAGGAAGGAAGGAAGGAAGGAAGGAAAAGGAAGGAAAGGAAGGAAGGAAAGGAAGGGAGGAAGGAAAGGAAGGGAGGAAGGAAGGAAGGAAGGAAGGAAGGAAAAAGAAAGAAAGGGAAAGGAAAGGAAAGATAAACAGGGAAATGAAAGGGAAGGAAAGGAAAGAAAAAAGAAGAAAAGAAAAAGATTTATTTATTTAATTAACTAGTTAGCTAGCTAGCTAGTTAGTTAGTTAGTTAGTTAGTTATTTTTGGCTCTCTGTTTCTTCCAGAGCCCCATTACCTCCTTCGAAAGCTGCCCCAAGGACAACCCTGCTTTTTACTGCAACAAAAAAACCAGTTGCAAGAGCTGCAGTCTGGACCAGAACTGCCAGTGGGAAGCCCGCAATCAGGAATGCATCGCTTTGCCTGGTAGGTTTTGCGTTTCCCATCCCCCGCCCCGGGGCCGTTCCCCTTTCCGGTACCTTACAGATTAACAGAGTTGGAAGGGATCTTGTAGGTCATCTAGTCCAACCCCCCCCCCCGACCCTCCGCCCAGGCAGGCTATCAGGATTCCAGGAGTGACCCCCATTTAAATCATGAGTCTCGAGCTAAACTTCCAAAGGATTTATTGAGAGTTAAACATGTCAGCACTGCCTGGGTGTAGAGGCACATCATTCATTGCCACCCTTGACCCTGGTTTCCCCCACCTCCTGGGTGCATCATAATTCATATTCTCCAATGGGACACCTCCATAGCCCAGAGTCATCAATTGTGCTCTCCAGTTAGATATTTGTGCGGCAGAAACTTCACTCACCTAGAAACTATCTCTGAAAACATTTATGGAATGCGCTTTCGGTTTGCAAGCTGCCGCACTGCCCCTCCTTCCCTTTCTGTTGGCAACTCTAAAAAGACCAGAGAAATATTTTATGAGTTGACCCAGACCCTGCACCATTTCTGACAGAGGGCAGTCCAGCCTCTTTTGGAAAGCTCCCAGTGGACGCTTTTCTTGAACCTTCTTCAGGAGAGAGAACACTTCGGGCTCCTCCGAAAAGAATTGGACGGTCATCCTCGGCTGGTGGCACAGTTTAGTCCAAAATTTCAGTCGCTAAGCAGGACAGCGGTTAACGGCGTTTGGCTCCCTTTCACGGCCTTTCTCGGCATCGTTGCTAAGTGAACCACTGCTGTTGCTAAGTGAATCCGGCTTCCCGTTGCCTTTGCTCATCAGACGGTTGCAAAAGGGGACTGCATGATCTCAGGACACTGTCATAAATTGGAGCAACCGTCATAAATAGGAGCCTCTGAATTTTGCTCACTTGGCCAATGGGGATGCCTCAACGGTCGTAGGTGTGAAAAAGGGCCATCGGTGCTGTTGTAACTTCGAACGGTCACTAAACCAACGGTCGTAAGTCGAGGACCGTCTTGGGTTGTGGGCAGATTCCCTCATAGGGTCAGAGCCATCTGAATTCCCCGCCCCCAAAAATCTCACACTGAGAATCTTTTCAGCCCCACATAAAAAGGTTGCAGCCTTCTTTCCCCCCTTCACAATCTGTCCTCTCTTTTTAATTTTGCAACGCCAACAAAACTTTTTTTAAAATTCAGCTTTCTTTTATTTATTCATGTGCCACTGGTTAAGTTCATTTGCACCCCTGAGGCTCCTTTAGGCTGCTTACAACAATAAAAAGGAAGAAATGGGAGTGTGACCCAAATGGAAGTAAACTCATGAATCAATGAAAGAAACAACGAAAAGAAAACCAAGATAGAGTGTGCTGACCCAAAGGGGTGTGGCACAAAGGCAACACAGCCAGATAATCAGTAGGAGTCCCTTTATTAGCTCCAACTTTGCCCCCAATGTCCAGGTTACCTTCTGGGCTGGAGACAAACTCTCCCAGGAACAGCCTTTGGCTGCAGGAATCAAGTCCAAAACATGGTCAACAAAAACTGTAACTATAAGTCCAAACAAGGCAGAATGAGGTCATTAGTCCGGCAGGGCAGGAGCAAGAATTCCAGACATGAAGGAACAGCAGTAATTCAACCTGGTTGGGAGGATGCCAGGAATGCAGATAAGCAAAGTCAACACAAGATAAAGTCACATTTGTTCTCAGCAGACGCTGCACTCAGCTTGCATCTCTTTTAAACTCTCATTCCCAGGTGTGGCTAATGAAGGGAATCAGGGCCCTTTCCTCCCCCATAAGCCATGCAACTCACATTGCTCCCTTCTCCGTTTCTCCCTGCGTGCCCTAGGATGAAGAGGGGGTGGGCCTGGGTCTTCCTCTGGGCCTCAGGAAAGCCTCCTGGAGGGGCGTTTTTGCTCCCAGAAGGCTCCCCTGGGGCTCAGGAAGAAAAACCTGAGCCTGGAGCTCTATTTTGGGGCCTCCTGGGCCTCAGGGAAGCCTCCTGGGCAAGCAGAAAGTGAGGATTCCAGCACAACTGATCATTGGAACAGCTGATTGTCCTGTCCTTCCTTCCTCTTCCTCTCCTTCCTTCCTCCTCTCCTTCCTTCCTTCCTCCTCTTCTTCCTTCCTTCCTTCCTGGGCAAAGCAGTAAGACAGTGAGGGGGATCCTGGCAGAGCTGATCATCAGAACAGCTGATTGTCCTCTCCTTCCTTCCTCCTCCTTTCCTTCCTCCCTCCTTTTCTTCCTTCCTTCCTTCCTCCTGGGCAAAGCAGTAAGACAGCAAAGGGGATCCTGGCACAGCTGATTGTTGGCACAGTTGTCCTCTCCTTCCTTCCTTCCTTCTGGGCAAAGCAGTAAGACAGCGAGGGGGATCCTGGCACAGCTGATCGTTGGCACAGCTGATCATCCTCTCCTTCCTTCCTCCTCTTCTTCCTTCCTTCCTTCCTCCTGGGTGAAGCAGTAAAACAGCAAGGGGGATCCCGGCACAGCTGATCATTGGAACAGCTGATCATCCTCTCCTTCCTTCCTTCCTTCCTTCCTTCCTTCCTTCCTTCCTTCCTCCCTCCCTCCCTCCCTCCCTCCCTCCCTCCTGGGCGAAGCAGTAAGACAGCGAGGGGGATCCCAGCACAGCTGATCATCGGAACAGCTGATCATTGGGAGGGGGAAAAATAAATACCTTAAGGAGTGACTGGGTGGAAGAGAATGCAGTCAGTGGTGTCGGGCATGCGTGCAATGTTGTGCATGCGTGATAAGGACTGACTGGGCAGGGAATGGAGGGGTGTGCGGAGAGGGCCAGGGCCAGTCAGGGACACGATTTGCTGGTTCTCCGAACTGCTCAGAATCGTAACCACGGTTCTATAGAACCGGTCTGAACAGGTAGAATCCCACCCCTGATCCTATCCACACACCCAGGGAAGGAAGAAAGGAATTTGTGGGTGATCATTTTATACATTTTATATATGGTTATTTTACAGAAAACATCTGTGGGGCAACGTGGCACCTGGTGGGCAATTCTTGCCTGAGAATCACCAACACCAAAGACAGCTACGACAACGCCAAGTTGGCTTGCAGGAGCCATAATGCGGCTCTGGCCTCCCTCACTTCGCAGAAGAAGGTGGAGTTCGTTCTGAAGGAGCTGCAGAAGACCCAGTCCTCGGTGAGTGACCAGTGGCCCTTCTCATGATTCAGCCGGGGGGGGTGGGGGCAGGAATACTCATTGGGTGGGTGGCACCTGGTGGAAATACAACGTATCTTTGAATTAGCACTTAGAACCCAAGTAACTGTGGGGTCCTTGGTGCTCTCTGAGATTGGTTGTTTTCCTGCAAATGTTTCATGACCCAGCTAGGCAACAACATCAGTGCCGGAAAGGAGGGAGATGGCACTGATGATGTTACCTACTTGGAATCCCCCTTCCTCCTTCCTCCTCCTCTCCTCCTTTCCTCCTCCTTCAACTTCTCTTCCTCCTCCTCCCCCCTCCTTTCTCCTCCTCTTCCTCCTTCTTCCTCCTCCTCCTCCTCTTCCTCCTTCAACTCCTCTTCCTCTTCCTCCTCCTCTTCCTCCTTTTTCTTCTCCTCCCTCCTCCTTCCTCCTCCTCCCTCCTCCTCCTCCTTCTTCCTCCTCCTCCTCCCTCCTTTCTCCTCCTCCTCCTTCCTCTCTTCCTCCTTCAACTCCTCTTCCTTCTCTCCTCCTCCTCCTTCCTCCTCCTCTTCCTTCCTCCTCCCCCCTCCCTCTTCCCTGCAAACCCCACCCTTTTCCAAACAATGTTGATGTTACCTGGCTTGCTAAATGAAATGTCTGAAGAAAAATACACCAAGTTCAGAGAGCACCAAGGGCCCCACCGTTCAAATCAGAGCTCTTCAGCTGTGACTGGATGGTGGGGAACGGAAAGGTTTATATTCCTTGCAGACAGCTAGTCATTTGCATCCTTTTAGAGAGT
>CM019151.1:903304-930804 GCA_009733165.1 Naja naja | reverse complement strand
TGCCTGAGCTACGTTTTGTTATCCAGCTAGGTAACATCATCAGTGGATACGTGGGGTTGTGGATAAGAGGCAGAGGAGGAGGAGGAGGATGGGAGGAGCAGGAGGAGGAGAGCTCTCTGAGCTTGGTTGTTTTATTGCAGGCGTTTCACGACCCAACTAGGTAACATCATCAGTGGTAGAAGGGAGGAGGGTTTGGGGAGAGAAGGAGGAGGAAGGAGAAGGAATAAAGGGAAGGGAAGGAAGGGAAGGAAGGAAGGGTTGTGGGGGGTCCTTGGTGCTCTCTGAGCTTGGTTGTTTTATTGCAGGCGTTTCATGACCCAACTAGGTAACATCATCAGTGGTAGTAGGGAACGGGGAGGGAGGGAGGAAGGGAGGGAGGGTGGGAGGAGGACAAGGAAAACCCCTGCGGGGCCCTTGGTGCTCTCTGATCTTAGTTATTTGCTTGCAGACATTTAGCCACCCAACTAGGTGACATCATCCATGCTAGTGATCTTACTGATTAATGTCTTGTTAACACAGCAAAGGATGATTCTGACTTTGTTGGGTCTGCAAGCAAACCAGCCAGACAGCACCAAGCACTCCACAGCTAAAGTTCCCTAAATAGGTAGTTCCCCAATTCAGTAGTCCCCTAATCAAGGCACGACCAAAGAGAAAACCATGCAAGAGAAGCCACTAGTATATTAACAGAGAGAAATCCCTCCTCCCTTCTAGCCCTGATGATGTTACCTAGGTGGGTCATGAAATGTCTGCAAGCTGTCAACTCATAAAACATTCCTATGCCTGTTTTAGTAGTTGCCATAGAAAAGGGTTGGGGGGGAGGAAGGAAATGTGGAAGAGCAGTGCAGCAGTTAGGAAGCAAAAGTACATTCCAACTCTTATCTTCAAAAGATTGTAACTAAACTACCAGAGCTTTTGCCCGTGAATATTGGAGAATGTGATTGATGACACCCAGCCCGTAATTGGAGAATCTGATTCATGACACACCTGGGGTGGGGGGAACAGGGTCACAGGGGACTGTAAATGACGTAGGCCAGAGTTGGCTTCATCCAGGGCAGTGCCAGTAGGTCCCCTCTAATAAATCCTTTGAAGTTTTTTGAAGTTTGGCTTGAGAATCATGATTTAATTAGGGCAATTGCTGGAAACCTGACACAAGCAATCAACCAGGCTCAGAGAGCACTACACACTCCCCCATTCAGAGTCCCACTCTCTGAAAATATGCAGTTTTATGGGAATAGAATCAACCCACGAGTTCAGCGATCACATAACCCACCTCTCGCTTTTCCCAGTTTTCAGAAGCTGGCTGGCTGTGGAACTCTGGGAGAGGGAGTCCACAGATCTTAGTTTCCAGAGTCGATGCAGCCTTGCTCTAGGACATTCCTTTCATCCCAGCTGGAGTCTAGAAAGCAGAGCCAGCTTTATCAGATCCCTGATTCCAGGGCCAGCTCTCATTGTCAGGCCCCTTTGTTGCTTGTCAAGAAAGCTGAGCGCTGGGACAGCCTCCAGAAGTCATGTCATGCCCCTGTCGGAATCTGATTTGGAGGGGAAGGTCGAGCAGCTGACAGGGAGCGGGAATGTGGCTCCGTCGGCTGTGGAGGAAACTGGGGAAGGGCAAAGTCCGGCTGGGCAGAGCAGGGAAGAGGTAGAACAAGGGGTTCAGAGGAAGTCCCAGGCCCACCCCCTCTTTATCCTAGGGCATGCAGGGAGGAACGGAGAAGGGAGCAACGTGGGTTACAGGGGAGGAAAGGGTCCTGATTCCCTTCATTAGCTGCAGCTGGGAACACAGTGTTTAAAAGAAGAAGCTGCGCACCGCAATTTGTTGGGAGCAAATCATGAATTATCTGGTATTGTCGAGGCTTATCCGGGTTCCGGCATCTTCCCAGCTGTGTGTGTTTTGCTGGCCTTTCAAGTCTGCAATTCCTTCTCCTGCCCTGTCCAGTTAATTGCTGCAGTGTGGTTTGTGTGGATGTTTAGTTGCAGTTTATATGTAGTTTGTTTTCGGACTGAATTTCCTCCACTTAAAGGCTGTTCCTGGGAGAGTTTTTTTTTCTCCAGCCGAAGGTAACCTGGACATTGGGGGCAAAATTGGAGATAATAAAGAGACACTTAATTGCTTATTTGACTGTGTTAATTGCTTATTTGACTGTGTTGCCTTTGTGCCATGCCCCCTTTGGGTCATCACACCTCTCTCTCTCTCTCTCTCTCTCTTTCTTTCTTTCGTTTGGTCCCCAGCCTGCCAGTGTAACGGGCACAGCAAATGTATCAACGAGAGCATCTGTGAGCGATGCGAGAACCTGACCACCGGCAAACACTGCGAGACGTGCATCTCCGGTTACTATGGAGACCCCACGAATGGAGGGACCTGCCAGCGTAAGTCCCGTCCTGCCTCTCCTCTTTGATTGCAGACCAGCGCCGAGCAATTGTGCCTTTCCCACCTAGCTGTCACGAGGCTCTTGGCGGGCAGCGGTAATCAAGGTGGGCGCCTGTGTTCCCTACTCAATAATTTAAAGATGCCGGGCCAAGGAATTCTTGATGAAATTAGGTGGATTGAGGAAATGGCTTCTAATTTGACGCCCACAGCATTGCTTATTTATGTGCCCCTGATTTCTCTCCCCGCCGGTGAAGAGGCTGCGAGGGAGGACACCGTTCCACCAGGGACCGACAAGCTGGCTGCTTGTCAGCCGGTATTTTTGGTGCCTAACCATTGTTTTGCCTGTCTCCAAGAGCCCTTTTTGCTGGCTCTGAAAACGATGGCCCAGCTATTGTCTGCCTGTGCATAATTTAATTAAGGAAGAATGCATGCTTTCCTTCGCTGATTAAATTGATAGCGACGTCTCGGGGAGAGAAGAGAGGCTTGAGTTGCATACCTTGTTAAGAATCCCACTCCTGCAGGCCCACCGGAACACGTTTTGCTTCTCAGGCAGAAAAGCCCCTTAAAAATAGCTTACTCACAGTCATCAACTGGAGAGGGGAGGGAAACCATAAAACCAAGCAAAATGGTTGCTGTTGTTGGTTTACAACCTCAAAAAGACAAGCTGCAGTGGCCCCGTTTTGAAAAAAAAACATAACTCTGTCATGCCAATTCCTAAAACCAGTGAAGTGACTCAGTCCTTTTACTCTTGAGAAGGTTAGTTTTTACTTCAGATGGCTCCCCGGTTAAAGAATGGAATGGGAGGGAAGGGAAGGGAAGGGAAGAGAGAAGAGAAGAGAAGGGAGAAGAGAAGAGAAGAGAAGATAAGATAATATTCTTTATTGGCCAAGTGTGATTGGACACACAAGGAATTTGTCTTTGGTGCAAATGCTCTCTGTATACATAAAAGAAAAGATACGTTCATCAAGAGTCATAAGGTACAACACTTAATGATGGTCATCGGATACAATAAGCCATCAAATCATACTAGGAAACAGTCAGTATAGATTGTAAGGCTACAAGCGACAAAGTTATAGTCCTACAGTCACAAGTGGGAGGGGATGGGTGATAAGGAGTGATGAGAAGATTAACAGTAATAGTAGTGCAGACTTTGTAATAGTCGAACGGTGTTGAGGGAATTGTTTAGCAGAGTGATGGCATTTGGGGAAAAAACTGTCCTTGTGTCTAGTTGTTCTGGTGTGAAGGGCTCTATAGTGTCCTTTTGAGGGTAGGAGTTGAAACAGTTTATGTCCAGGATGTGAGGGGTCTGTAGATATTTTCACAGCCCTCTTTTTGACTCGTGCAGCATACAGGTCCTCCACGGAAGGCAGGTTGTGGGCCATTGTTTTTTCTACTTTCTGGAGTCTGTGTCTGTCCTGTTGGGTTGCAGAGCCAAACCAGACAGTCATAGAGGTGCAGATGACAGACTCAATAATTCCTCTGTAGAACTGGATCAGCAGCTCCTTGGGCAGTTTGAGCTTTCTGAGTTGGCGCAGAAATTCCAGATGCTAGAGAACCGACAGACAGGGTGAGCTCCCGTTAGAGAGCTGACCGCAAGACAGGGTGAGCTCCCGTCCTGGCCTCAGCTGCTGCCTACCTAGCAGTTCGAAAGCAAGCAAATGTGAGTAGACAAATAGGTACCACTTTTGGTGGGAAGGTCTCAGCGTTCCGTGTGCCTCGGTGTATAGTCCCACTGGCCTCATGACCACTGGAAATTGTGTTCGGACAACACTGGTTCTCTCGGCCGAGAAACAGAGATGAGTGCCATGCCTTAAAGTTGGATGTGACTAACAGGAAAACCTTACCCACCATCCTGTCTGAACTGAAGAAGCTTCTTGGATGAGAAGTGAAACTGTTGTGGTTCACCGGTAGCCTGCACAGATGGCAGCAGAATCGACAATGGGGAGGAACATGGGCCAGTCCGGGAGTCTGAGGAGGGCTCAGATGAGGGTCCTGCATCCGATACAGAGATGGGGCCACGGCTATCTGGGAGTTATTATGGACGCTGGAGCCTCCAGAATCTGACCGCAGCGAGGCAAAGGAACCAGGGAAGCCTGTTCCCAGTGCGCATGTGCGCAGAGCTGCCAGAAGGCAAGAACAGTTAAGACAAAAGGGGAGACTCGGGAGTAAGGCTGGGAGGTGCCCCTCCCCTAAGGGATAAAAGTCAGGCCAAGATGACGAAAGCTTTGCAGGAAGCAAAGTCGTCCGTTCTGTTTGGATTAATCCTTGAAGCTCCGTGTGGACTTCGTACTTCGGTTGGTTTTTTACAGTTAATTTGGCACTCTAGCTGTTGGCAGCAATTCAAAGGAGATAAAGGTGGGTGCTTATCTCGAGGAACTGTTTGGGACTCATTACTGGCTGGGAATGAACATAATTCCCAGCGTTGAAATCAAACAAGCGTTGTTTTAACGAAGTGTGTGCTTAATTACAGTCTCGGGAAGCCTTGATCAGAACAGTATGTTTCTTCCCAAACTATTAAATAAACAAATAAACAGAACAAACTAAGAAATATATATCTGCCCAGGAGAGGAACCAACAGTACGGGGATCGGCTGGGTGCACACGTTCTCTCTCTCTCTCTCTCTCTCCATCTTTGAAAACGATCGCTCGGATCAGCCTCGGGCTGCGACGGAGCCCGTGTTGGTATAATGTACCCTTGGGGGCTGTTGCTTTCCGGCATTCACAATGTAGCCTCCCCTGTTTTCCGAGACTGCGGTTTTTTTTCTGGCAGGTGTTGGTGATGCGCTGAAAAGCTTATCTCTGCAGCCTTGAGGGCTGACAACTTTTGCAAATGAAAGTCATGGCTTCTGAGAAGAAGGGAATGTCGGTCGGGGTCTGTCTGTCTGTCTGTCTGTCTCTGCTTCTGAGAAGAGGGAATGATGGTCTCTCTCCCTCCACCCCTCCCTCCCTCATTCACTCTCTCACTCTCTCTCTCTTTCCCCCCACCTTTCCCGCTCTGCACCTGTCATGTGGCAATTTGCAGTTGGCAGAAGCCGCAAGGTGCCTTCTTCCCACCGCATGCTCTGAATCCTCTCCAGCTAGTCAAGCTATTTCTCCAAAGCCCCCAACAGGCAGGAGAAGAAGCACTGGATGGAAACTCATCTGGGAGAGAAACCATCGGGAACTAAGGAGAAAATGCCTGAGAGTGAGGACAATGAACCAGCGGAACTACCTGCCACTAGGAGTTGTGGGCGCTTCATCACTGGAGGCTTGTAAGAAGAGATTGGAGAACTGTTTGTCTGAGATGGCCTAGGGTTTCCTGCCTAAAGAGAGGGTTGGACTAGAAGACCTCCAAGGTCCCTTCCAATTCTGTTATTCTGCTAACCTCTTCTCCGAAGCACCAGAAGGCAGGACAAGGAGCAATGGGTGGAAAATCATCAAGGGGAGAAGCAACCGGGAATTAAGGACAGATTTCCAGACAGGACAATTAACTGATGGAACAACTCGCCTCCAAAGCTGTGGGTGCTTCATTACTGAAGGTTTTCAAGAAGAGATTGGACATCCATTTGTCTGGAATGGTAGAGGCTTTCCTGCTTGAATAGGGGGATTGGACTAGAAGACGTCCAAGGTCCCTTCCACCTCTCTTTATTCTAATCTCCTGGTTATCTTTTCCTGTTCAGATCTGGGTTGCTAAACATTCCTAGCGTGTAGACGCAAGTCCACCACTTTTTTCTGCATTTCCCCTTAAGAGGAGAAACACCGTGTAAGTCTTAACAACAGTTTCTTCCTCGACTTAACAACAGTTCCTGTAGTGACCATTTGAAGTTACAACGGCACTGAGAAAAGGGACTTAACGACTTTTTCACATTTACGGCCGTCGCAGTATCCCTGTGGTCAACTCATGAAACATTTCTGTGCCCGTTTTATAGTTGCCAACAGAAAGGGAGGGGAGGAAGGGGTTTGAAAGAGCAGGGCAGCAGCTTGCAAAACCGAAAGCGCATTCCATAAATGTTTTCAAAGATAGTCACTAGGTGACTGAAGTTTCTACTGTGCAAATATCTAACTGGAGAGCAAGATTGATGACTCCTGACTATGGATCTGTCCCATTGGAGGATATGAATTAGGATACACCCAGAGGGTGCAGGGGGGAAAACCAGGATCAAGGGTGACGATGAATGATGTGCCTCAGAGTTGGCTGCACCCAGGCAGTGCCAGACGTGTTCACTCCCAATAAATCCTTTCGAAGTTTTGGAAGTTTGTCTCGAGACTCATGATTTAAATGGGGGTCACTGCCGGAATCCCGACAGCTCGCCGACTTCTATGTCCATTTTATAGTTGCCACCTGTGGTCATGTGATCAAACTTCAGACGCTCGGCAACACATTCATATTTATGACAGTCGCAGCGTCCCCGGGGATCACCTGATTCCCTTTTGCAACCTCCTGACAAGCAAAGTCAACAGGGAAGCCAGATTCATTTAACAACCGGGTTACTAAACAACTGCAGTGATTCGTGTAACAACTGTGGCAGGAAAGGTGTTGTGGTTCGCTGGCAGCAGGTGCGGACGGCTGAGGTCTTGGAGAGCGAGGACTCGGATGAGGGGCCTGTGTGTGAGGCAGGGATGGGGCCAGTGCTGCCTTCGGAGATTGGGGAGGCTGGGAGCAGTGAGGAAGAGGCCCCCAAGGAGCCTGTGCCCAGTGCGTGTGCGCTCAGGGCTGCTTGAAGGAAAGAGCAGCTGCAGCAGCACAGGTGACTCAGGAGTAAGGCTGCAAAGTAATGGCCCCTCCCTTAAGGGATAAAAGCCAGCTGAGAAACTGGAGTTCTTTGCAGGAAGCAAAGACGTTTTTGCACTCAAGCCTTGTGGACGTTTGGACTCTCTTGGTTGGTGTTTGGAGACTGTTTGTGTTTGAAATATTGCTTAGTAAGTTATCTAGTGTTCTTGGCAGCCTTGCACGACCTTGAAAGGGCTTGCTCTTATCTGGGAAAATTGGTTTTAATGACTCTTTGCTGAGAATGAACCGAATTCACAGAGGCGCATTAAAAAGGTTTGCTTTTATACATACTTTAATTTAATAATTTAATTATGGGATTTCTATGCCGCCCTATCTCCCGAAGGACTCAGGGCGGCTTACAGCAATAAAAACAAGAATACAAAATTTACAAAACTATTAAATAAGAAACCCCAATTACTCATATTAAAACATTAAAACCCACAAAAAATTTGAAAACAATTAAAGTTTACAAAACCCCTTCAGTCCAGGTTGGCCGATCGAAAAAGCCACGTCTTCAGGTCGCGACGGAAGGATCGAAGGTAAGGAGCGAAGGGACTTTGTGTTTATTTGATTTGAACGAGGCTTGGGCCAGAACAAAAGGTTGTAGAACAGGGCCCAACTCACTTAGCTACCATCCGGCTTAGCAACAAAAATGCCAGGCCCAATTTGCGATCCTAAGTCGACTACCTACTCATTGCCAGAAAAAATGCGGGAAGCTCTCTGCCTGCCCGATTTGCATGCAGCTTGTTGACTTCCTTCTTTACGAAACGATCGGTATTTATTGTGTGGGAAATGGCTTTTTCTCTTGCAGCCTGCAAGTGTAACGGCCACGCATCCATCTGCAACACCAACACCGGGAAGTGTTTCTGCACAACCAAAGGGATCAAAGGAGAAGAATGCCAGCTGTGAGTGGCAGCTTGGAAACACTTGGGTAGCCCGTAGCTCGGTGCACTTCTGTCCTTTGGTGATCGAAAGGCCAACAAAGGAGAATATTTGTAGCTACAGGTTGAAATGAGGTATCCCTGGTACTCTCTGAGCTTTGGTTGTTGGTTTCTTTGCAGACATTTCATGACCCAACTAGGGAACCCTATCAGTTCTAGAAGGGAGTAGGGCATGGGAGGAAGAGGAGGACGATTGTGGGATCCTTGGTGCTGTCTGAGTTTGGTGGTTTTGTTTTTCTTTGCAGACGTTTCATGACCCAACTAGGTTACATCATCAGTGCTGTGGTAACAGTACAGTTATCAGTAACACTGAGAGTACTGGTAGTGTTACCTAGTTGGGTCATGAAACGTCTGCAAGAAAACGGCCAAGCTCAGAGAGCATCAAGGAGCCACATAGTCCTTTTCCTCCTCCTCCTCCTCCTCCTCCTCCTCCTCCTCCTCCTCCTCCTCCTCCTCCTCCTCCTCCTCCTCCTCCTCCTCCTCCTCCTCGCAAGCCCCATTGCCTTGTAGCACTGATGATGTTACCTAGTTGGGCCATGAAACGTCTGCAAGAAAACCACCAAGCTCAGAGAGCACCAAAGACCCCATAGTCCTTTTCTTCCTCCTCCTCCTCCTCCTCCTCCTCCTCCTCCTCCTCCTCCTCCTCCTCCTCCTCCTCCTCCTCCTCCTCCTCCTCCTCCCTCCCCCACTCCCTTCTAGCATTGATGTTGTTACCTAGTTTGAGTAATGAAACGTCTGCAGGAAAATAGCCAAGCTGAGAGATCTAAGCACCCAAAACCTCACCTGGATACATATATGACCTCTCACCTCACCCACCCACCCACCTCTGACTTTCCAAACAAAGAAAGCAGACCAGGCCCAGAGTATTGGGTATGTCTAGTTTAATAAAACAAAAAACAACAACATTAGGAGTGACATGATAGCAGTCTTCCAATATTTGAAGGGCTGTCCGAGAGGGTTATTTAATCGACTTTATAGCTTCATCTACACTTAGAAGAAATTGCATTTTTTTCATATCCTTAGGAGACCTCCTAAAATGCAAGGGAACAGGGTGGATGTGCTGTGACTGCCAAGATGCGGCAGTTGTTGTCTACGCCATAAACTACTGCTAAGGGAACTAGCTATGTTTAGCCTATTGAAGAGAAGGACCAGGGGGGACATGATAGCAGTCTTCCAATACCTCGGGGGTTGCCCTACAGAAGAGGGGGTCAAACTATTCTGCAAAGCCCCTGAAGGCAGAACAAGAAGCAACGGATGGAAACTCATCAAGGAGTGAAGCAGCTCCTGGAATTAAGGGAAACTTCCTAACAGGGAGGACAATTAAACTAGTGGAACTCCTTTGCCACCAGAAGTTGTGGGGGCTCCAACGCTGGGTGGGGAGGGTTTAAGAAGAGATTGGAGAACCATTTGTCCAGAATGGTTAGGGTCAGGTTTTTAGGTACTTGTCTAAAGGAGGAGGTTGGACTAGAAGATCTCTGAGGTCCCTTCCAACTTTGTTGTTCTGCACCAGGACAGACCCCAGTGGTTACAGAGGCTCTGCTGGAAAAAAAAAATGTTGATTGCACAGCGTCTCCGTATCGCATGCCAGAGTCGTACAGGTAGCCTACAGAGTCATTTGCACGTTGCATGGCTTCCCGTGGGAAATCCTACACCTTCCTTCACAGTGAAGTAACTGAGAGGAGATCCCAGAAGGTCCAGGTTGGCCTAGCTGGGGCGTGTGAATGATTTTGCTGCAGCTGAAAGATCAGTCCGTTCCCTGCTCACAGAACACAAGAGTCGTAGGACTGGAAGGGACCTCGAAGGTCATCTAGCCCAACCCTCCCCCCTTCCTGCTCAAGGCAGGAGACCTTATACCATCCCGGTCAAATGGTTGTTCAGGCTACTTTTTGAAAACCACCCGAGTATCAGTCACTTGTTCCCTTTCCTAAGTCCCCCTTGGTGTGGCCTGTTGGCCGCAGGGAATGGAGCTGTCAGAGAGAGAGAGGTGGTGCCTGGGCTGTCCGTCAGCCCACAGAGGGAGAGTCAACAGCCCCCCACCCCCAGGCCTGGAGGTGGCTGATGAGGAAGAGGAGGAACAGCTGGGTCCAGTGCAGAGGTGGTATTCAGCCGGTTCTGATAGGTTCTGGATAACCAGTAGCGGAAATTTTTAATAGTTGGGAGAACCGGCCAATCCCACCTCTGACTGGCCCCGCCAACCCCATCTCTTCTCCGCCTCCCATTGAGTCCTAGCTGATCGGCTGGGTCTCCTTTGGTTGCCCTGCACAGGAGAACGGAGCTGGAAAGCGGGTTAGTGGGGAGGGAAGGGGGATTTTGCAGTATCCTTCCACTGCCATACGCCCACCTAGCCATGCCCACAGAACCAGTAGTAAAAAAAGTGGGTAGGTAGTTCATTCTGCCATAGAACCAGACGTGGTATTCAGCCGGTTCAGACCAGTTCTCGAGAACTGGTAGCAGAAATGTTGAGTAGTTCCGAGAACCGGCCAATCCCACCTCTGACTGGCCCCACCAAGCCCATCTCTTCTCTGCCTCCCATTGAGTCCCAGCTGATTGGCTGGGTCTCCTTTGGTTGCCCTGCCCAGGAGAACGAGCTGGAAAGCGGGTTAGTGGGGAGGGGAGGAAAATGAGGATTTTGCAGTATATCCTTCCCCTTCCACGCCCACCAAGCTACGCTCCACAGAACTGGTAGTAAAAAAATTGAATCCCACCACTGGTTCAGTGCCTGACGTGCAGTGGAAATATTGGGTTATAAGCCGAGGAAGATCACTCTGACTTTTATGTACTTCCCTCCCTCCCCCCAAAAAAACCCCATTCCAGATTGTTCCTGGGAAGTACAAATCAAGTAGAGAAATAAAAGTTTCGTGTACACAAAAGAATTATGACCAGGGGCCAATTCTTTTAATGCTTTTTCCCTCTAGGTGTGAAGTCGAGAATCGATACCAGGGTAACCCTCTCAAAGGAACCTGCTACTGTGAGTGGAAATTACATTTCTTTGGGCTGTTCGGGATTTATAGATGAAGTGATCTAGCAGTAGAGCAGGGTAGAGGCTGGATGGGACTTGCTGTGTGGCCGTTTTGAATTTTCTCTCTCCTCTCTCTCTCTCTCTCTCTCTCTCTCTCTCTCTGTCTCTCTGTCTCTCTGTGTCTCTCTGTGTCTCTCTCTTTCTGTCTCTCTCTCGCTCTGTCTTTCTGTCTGTCTCTGTCTCTCTCTGTCTGTCTCTCTCTGTCTCTCTGTGTCGGTCTGTCTCTGTCTCTCTGTCTCTCTGTCTGTCTGTCTCTCTGTCTCTCTGTGTCTCTCTATCTTCCTGTCTGTCTCTGTCTCTGTCTCTCTGTCTCTCTCTCTCTCTCTCTGTCTCTCTCTGTGTCTGTCTGTCTGTCTGTCTCTCTGTCTCTCTCTGTCTCTCTCTTTGTCTCTGTCTGTCTGTCTGTCTCTTTCTCTCTCGCTTTTGGTCAAGGTCACTGAGCTAAGGTCTCTGCTGGTTCCTTTTATCCTTCACCTACTTTCAAGTAAAAGTAAGGGGATTACTGTTGGGTTTTTATTTCTTTTGTAAAATAACAGTCACTGCGAGTGAGTGGGTGGCCATATACATTTTTATAGATAGAGGTGGATGGATGGATAAATATAAATATAAAATATGAATAAATAGACATAGTGATAGTGATAGACAGATAGATAGACAGATGATAAATAGAGATAGTGATAGACAGACAGATACGATAGGCAGATGATAGAGATAGTGATAGACAGATGGACAGATATGAAAGATGATAGATATTTAGATAGATAAATAGATATTTAGCTAGCTAGATGACAGATAGATAGATATGGCAGCGAGAGAGACAGATAGGTGCAAATGATAGAAAAAAGAGATGGACGGATGGCTGGATGCATACAGGGACTGCTTGAGATATGACTGTGAAGGAACTTGCCCATTTCAGTCGTATGTCACGACAATCGTCATTTGGGTCAGTCCCACGAGCAGCCCAAACACTTATGACCTGTTTGGCAGTGGTCATTAAACGAACGCAGTACTCGTGAAACACTCCACGGTCATTAAGTGAGCCCATTATTTGCTACGGAGTGGTTTGAACAAAAACTGGGCATAACTTCTGGTTACGTTTGCTGCAATCCGTGAAGTGCAGTTGGAGCTCCAATAAATTAATAACTTCTCCCCAATGCATTGATTGATTGATTGATTGATTGATTGTAAAATTGTTGCGGGTGGAGATTTTTTGGTGTGATTTTTGTCCTGGGAAGGCCCAGGTAAAGATGTAAGTTGTCATCCGACACATTCTAGACTGGCGTTTCTTCAACTGTGGCAACTTGAAGACATGTGGACTTCAACTCCCAGAATTCCCCAGCCAGCAAGTGCTGGCTGGGGAATTCTGGGAGTTGAAGTCCACAGATCTTCAAGTTGCCACGGTCGAAGAAACATTGGGCTAGTCCTAAAAACGATTCCCTCATCCAAAGCTGTTCAGCTGCTCCCAGTCTTCAGCAACAGGATCTCCTCTGACGATCTTGGCCCTCAACTCCAAGTAATCCTCAACTTAACGGTTCGTTTAATGACTGTTCGAAGTTAGAACAGCCCCGGGAAAATGCGACTTCACAACCCTTTTTTCACATTGCACCCATCCCCACTGGCCACACGGTCGAAATTCAGATGCTTGGCAATTGACTCGTGTTTATGACAGTCGTGTGATTCCCCTTTTGCGACCTTCTGACAAGCAAAGTCAACGGGAAGGACAGATTCACTTAATGACCGGGTTACTCATTTAACGCCTGCAGGGGTTGGCTTATCCACTGGGGCAAGAAAGGCCATAAAATCGGGCGAAATTCACTCAACCACTGTCTCACTCAACAGATGGAAATTTTGGACTCAGTTGTGGTCATAAGTTGAGTACCTGTAGCCAGGGGTGGGATTCCACCGATAAAACAACCAGCTTGCTAATTGCACGCTCCGTGTTTAAAGAAGCTCTAATACTTCTATTGATCCCTGTGAATCAGCCGTGCTCTAAAACAGGGGTTGCCAACCTTTTGGATCTCAGGGATCACCACACTCATAATTTTAAATCCCGCAGACTAGAGACCTTGGGAAACCCCCCCCCCCCCAAAAAAAAGTCTGCAGGAAAAGTCCCCACCCCGTTTTCCTATCGATCGATCGTTCTTTATTTGGGATCGCAGGAGACCGTCTCCAGCTCTGTTCTCAGGGGAGAGAGAGGGAGGAGAGACTTTTGGCTTCATCCAAGGAAAACAGCAGAAGCAGCAGAAGTCTTTCTTTCTCTCCTCCCAAATTCTGCCAGAAATGAGTCTTCGCTGATGCAGCCTCTTGGAGCAGGAGGCCTTGCAGTGTCCCAAAGACTAATTTCTGGCGGAGTTTGCGGGAGAGAAAGAAAGATTTTGGCTGCTTTCCTTGCATGCAGCCAGAAGCAGAAGAAGGAAGAAGTGGAAAGAAGCAGCCCAATGGCCAGGCCAAGCGTGTGGGGTGTGTGGGGCAAGTTCCCCCTCCGCCCTTTCCCCCCCCTCACTACCTCATGTTGTTCTTAATGCAAGCGACGAACCTTGTGTTCCCGTGGGCCATGTGGGCAGTGCAGCCTTGTGTTCCCACGCAACCTGGATTAATTGCTTTGGGGGGGGACATTTCTCTACGAGCCACCTAAATTTTCGACCACCAGTGGTCCCCGGCCCACCGTTTGGCAACCATTGCTCTAAAAAAAACCCGAATAAATCACAGGGAATCGCTGCCAGCTGATTTTTGGGAGCAAGGGGTTCGCCCGAACCGTCCTGAACCAGTAGAATCCCTCCCCTGCCTGTAGCTCTAAAACTGGAGGCAAATCTGGCAGGATTTCTTTTCCCAAGGAAGTTTAGGCCATGGTCATCACCGCACGACTCCTGCAAAGCCAGTTCCGAGTTTCCAAACTGTGGGCAAATGAACACAGATTGAACATGTTTTAAAATTAGGAGGTTCTCAAAAGGAAAAACAGACCAACCCATTCCCTCTTAACGGCGATATCCAGATGTTTTGTTTGCTCGGCCATCCTTTCGTTCCCCCTTTTTAATCTCAACCGTGCGCGCCAAACCCAATTTCCTGCCATCAAACGACACATTAAAAACCAATTAGAGGCTCAAATGGAAAGAAGACGCCAGATAGAAACGGAATTTAAAAAAGGGCTCGCCGGAGGGATTAAATGCGTGCGAAAACAAACTTGCCTTAAGGGGAAGGAGGGTATCCCACAAACCCAGAGGACATCCGGTCCTGATGGGGCTGAGCTCCTCCCCAAGGCCATCTTCCATCCTTAATTGGCATTCTTCCCCGTGTCTTGGATAGCGTCAGCCCGCGAAAAGAGATTTAATGTGGTGTGCAGCGTTGCTAAATCGTTGAAAGCTCTTTCAGTTGCTTTCTTCTACTAAACAGAAAACAGGGAGACTCCTCGACTTATGACCGCAGTCGAGCCCAGCAAAGGGAAATATTTGTTAAGTGAGTTTTCCCCCATTTTATGACCTTTTCTTGCCACAGTTGTGATGTTTCTTAAGCTAGTAACATGGTTGTTAAGTGAATCTGGTTCATATTTATGACCCTGCGACCTTCATAAATGTGAGTCAGTCACCAGGCATCTGGATTTTGATCACGTGACTATGGAGATGCTGCAGCGGTCGTGTGAAAAACCGTTTTAACTCGCTTTTTTGCTTGCCGTTGTAACTTTGAATGCTCACTAAACAAATGGTTGTAAGTCAAGGACTACCTGTACCACCCCATAGTGCTTTCCAGCCCTCTCTCAGGGGTTTACAGAGTCAGCCTCTTGCCCACCAACCATCTGGGTCCTCATTTAACCGACCTCGGAAGGACGGAAGGCTGAGTCAACCTGGAGCCGGTCAGGATCGAACTCCTTACATTGGGCAGAGTTAGCCTGCAATACTGCATTCTAACCACTGGGAAGGACGGAAGGAAAGGAAGGAAGGAAGGAAGGAAGGAAGGAAGGAAGGAAGGAAGGAAGGAAGGAAGGACAATAGCACTTAGACTTATATGGATGGATGGATGGATGGATGGATGGATGGGAGGAAAGGAAGGAAGAGGGGAAGGAAGGAAAAAATGAAGAACAATAGCCCTTAGACTTATATGCCGCTTCATAGTACTTTCCAGCCCTCTCTAAGCGGTTTACAGAGTCAACCTCTTGCCCCTCCAACAATCTGGGTCCTCATTTAACCGACCTTAGAAGGACGGAAGGCTGAGTCAACCTTGAGCTGGTCAGGATTGAACTCCTTACATTGGGCAGAGTTAGCCTGCAATACTGCATTCTAACCACTGGGAAGGAAGGAAGGAAGGAAGGAAGGAAGGGAGGAAGGAAGGAAGGAAGGAAGGAAGGAAGGAAGGAAGGAAGGAAGGAAGGAAAAACGGACAATAGCAGACTTACATATGGATGGATGAATGGATGGGAGGGAAGGAAGGAAGGAAGGAGAAAAGGAAGAACAATAGCAATAGAACTTAGACTTATATACCACTTTGCAGTGCTTTACAGCCCTCTCTAAGCAGTTTACAGAGTCAGCCTCTTGGCCCCCAACAGTCTGGGTCCTCATTTTACCCACCTCGAAGGATGGGAGGCTGAGTCAACCTTGAGCCAGTGAGACTTGAACTGCTGGCAGTTGGCAGAATTAGCCTGCAATACTGCCCTCTAACCACTGCGCCACCAGGCCTTATCAGTGAGTTGATTTAATTTTTATTTTATTTATTTGCTTATTAAATGTTAATACCACCACTTATTTCTCCTACACCATGACTCTGGACAGCTTATGGGTGATAAAACCATTAAAAAGAGCTATTAAAAGTTTAAAACAACACACAATTAAGAATGTCTTATTGTAAGATTTTAATGTTGGTTCATTTGAGTCTTTTAATCTGTGTTATTGTTGTTGACTTGTTTCTATTGTTTGTAAGCTGCCCAGAGTGACCTTGTGGGGGAGATGGGCGGCGTGGAAATTTAATAAATAAAAAATAAACAAACAAATAAATATTAATACTTGTAAGCCACTTGCCTTCTGTTTGCCCTTGGCTTGTATTGGTAGTCCTTGATTTACAGACATTTTATTTAGTGACTGTTCAATGTTACACTGGCACCGAAAAAAAAGTGACGGAACGCCCATTATTCACGCGACGGTTGAAGCATCCTTCTGTGGTCACGTGATCAAAATCCAGGCGCTTGGCAACTGACTCATATTTACGACGGTCGCCGTGTCCCCGAGCTCACGCGATTCCCCTATTTGTCACCTTCTGACAAGTGGAGTCAACGGGGAAGCCAGATTCCCTTAACGACCATGTTACCCACTTAACAGCTGCAGGGATTTGCTTAACAACCAGGGCACAAAAGATCGTCAAATGGGGGCAACGCTCACTTAGCAACAGAAATGTGGGGCTCGGTTTGTGGTCGTAAGGCAAGGACTCCTGTTCCGAGGCCGTACCTCCTAACTCTCCCTTGCTATGCTTCCATGTAGATACCCTTCTCATCGACTATCAGTTCACCTTCAGCCTCTCCCAAGAAGACGATCGCTATTACACTGCAATCAATTTCGTGGCAACACCGGAAGAGGTTGGTAAGATCTGTCAACTGGGCATCGGGTTATTAAAGGAAGGGCTCTCTGTTGCGCTGGGCCAACAAAGTAAGTCCAGGGGTAGGATTCAGTCGGTTTGGACCGGTTCGAGTGAACCTGGCTGTTAAATTTACATCTGGTTCGCCAGATTGATAGTTGAACCAACTGGTTGGTCATGCCCACCCCTCCCCTACCTTCCGAGGAGTCTCCACGCGGCCTGTTTTGGATGCAGGTAAGTGCAGGGTCCATGCGGAGGCTCTGGGAGGGGGGGGAAATGGCCCCCCTTCTTTCTGTGGACAACTATAAAACGTGTGTACAAAATGTGTTGTGAGTTGACATTCGGCTCCCTTCACTTCTTGGAGATGACCTGTACAACACACACAAAAAACAAATTGATTGCAAATATGGAAGCTTACGCTCACGAAACCCCCTCAGGCTTGGTTGGATTTTCTGCATGGAACCTTGCTACAAGGCGATCGGCTTGGACATTCCTACTCTTTACCCATGATGCCTCTGATAAGGGGTAGCCCTTCCGCTTGAAGTTTTGGAAGTCCAGAAACGGGGCCTGTTTCTGGCTTCCGGAGGGCCTCTGGACTCCGGGGGAGGTGAAAAACAGGCCTCCCGGAAGTTCCGGAAGGCCACGCCCACCATGGCCCTGCCCACCCAGCCACCGGGCAGCAAACCAGTTGCTGGGATCTTTGAATCCCACCCCTGAGTCAGTGTATTGTGTAGAAACATTAGACAGTGTTTTTAAATCAAAGAGAAGATTGAAAGGGAATAACTGGTGCAGCCAATTGTGTGAATCTCTGTTCAGTTTTGCCAAGCTCGGTGGCCACAGAGCCATGGCCATAGGTTCCGTCCTGTGGATTCCTAGCCTTCAGCTCTAGGGTCAAAGCCGGTTGCCTTCCGGGTGAGATTCAAGGTGTTGGTGACAACTTAAAAAGTCCTACATGGCTTGGGTCCAGGATACTTGCGGGAGCATCTCCTGCCGGCATCACGTTCCGATCGCCCGGTACGCTCCCAGACAGGGCCTCCTTGGGATACCGTCAGCCAGACATTGTCGGTTGGTGCCCAGGAGTGGGGCCTTCTCTGTGGGAGCACCCACCCTGTGGAATCAGCCCCTTGGGCCTTCGTTTGGCCCCCGATCTCCGCTCCTTCTGCCGGGACCTGAAGACCTGGCTCTTTCAACAGGCCGGTCTGGACTAACTAAGGCGGGTGGGTTTGTTTTTAAGGGGGTTTTAAATTTTAATTGACTTTTAATTGTTTGTTTGTTTGTTTGTTTGTTTGTTTATTTATTTATTTATTTATTTATTTGACTTATATGCCGCCCTCTCCCAAGGGACTCAAGGCTCACACTAAAATACAATACAACAATAAATTACTTAAAACTATATTAAACAGGTTATAAGCCGAATAAGCAATTTAAGCAGTTTAGGCTTGTAATTAGTTTAATTCTTTTTTATTGTAAATTTGTATGGATTTTATATTGTTAGCCGCCCTGAGCCCTTAGGGAGAGAGGGCGGCATACAAGTCTAATAAAATAAATAAATAAATAAATCTGCAAATGGGGAGAAAGGCACCGGCCTCAAGTGCCCTAATCCATGCACAAGACCTGATGGAATACCTAAAAAGGGGCGACTGGCATATGTGTCAATTCATAACAATTCATAAAGGTGGTAAAATGGGAGCAAAACTCACTGAACAGATGTCTCGCTTAGCCACATAAATTTTGAGCTCAGTTGGGGCCGTAAGTCAAGGACCAGTGGTGGTATTCTACCAGTTAGTCCCGGTTCTGCCGAGCCGTAACGCCAATGAACAGCAGAGACCGTACCTGTTCTCTCCGACGCTCTGCTGTTGGGCCCACCTGCCCGCCTGGGCTTCCATCCTGACCTTTATGTCCTATTTTGAAGCGCAGCTGCTTTGCGCATCAGCTGCTGAAGCGATAGGAGAAGTGCAGGCTTGCAGGAGGTGAGTCAGAATGCCTCTGCGCCTGCGCAAAGTGCATTTGGTGCCCATGCAAAGCGTGCCCAACAAGCCACAAGTGGTAACCATTTTTGAAACGCAGCACTGTCAAGGACTAGCTAAATATTTAAAACCCTGGATCCGAACGCCTTTCACGCTGCTGAATCTAGATTCTGAAATAAAACACACTGACGCGGCATTTCCTGCTTTTCCAACTGCTTGGTTTGATGCGTGTCTGTTGGTCTACTTTCCCGTTTTGGGTCTTCATTCCTGCTTTGCCTAGTGAGCTGCCTGCAGACCAACTTCCTTGAAAAATGAAAAAAAATAGGTAATATTAACCCTATCAGCGTGTTATTTTTAACACACAGGAGGCAGATCTGAAGCTGGGGCCCACTTTATTCTTGCCAAAATGATGCCAACTGTTTTGTACAGAGCAGGGATGACGAACTTTTTTGTTGTGGTGTGCCAAAGGCACGCATGTGTGTGTGTGCCGGCACCCACAATGCAATGCGCCCCGCTCCCCCCGTGCATGCACGTGCAACACTCCCACCTCCTTACCTGCACTGCACATGCGTGCACTTCTCAGTTGATTTTTCAGCTTGTTTGAAACAGTTTTCACCCTCCAGGAGGCTCGAGGGAAGCTTCTGCAGCCTTTGGAGGCCGAAAAACGGGCCCGTTTCGGCATTTCTGGTATTTCTGGAAATACCAGAAGTGACAAAACAGGCCCGTTTTTCGGCCTCCAAAGGCTGCAGAGGCTTCCTTCAAGGCGCCGCCGGGAGGCCTCAAACGGGCCGAAAATCAGTTGGGAGGCATGCGCATGCACAGTGCAGATAAGTTTGGCTGGGGCTCGCGTGCCCGCACAAATGGCTCTGGGTGCCATGGGTTCTCCATCACGGGTATAAAGGTTGCCTGATGCTTAAAGCCATTAACTCCTCTTTTCTCTCTTTCCTTTTCTCGAAACCAGCAAAACAGAGACCTGGACATGTTTATCAATGCTTCGAAAAACTTCAACCTTAACATCACTTGGTCGACAAGCTTTGCAGGTGAGAAATGGTCCCCAGTGCAGGCAAGACCTTGACTTAACGATGGTTCGTTTAGTGACCGTTCAAAGTTACAGTGGCACTCCAAAAAGTGACATGTCCGTTTTTTGCACTTAAGACCATCACCATGGTCACGCGATCAAATCTTCGGATTCTTTGCAACTGACTCATATCTATGATGAGTGCGATGACCCAGGGTGTGACACAAAAATAACCAAGACACAAAAATAGAAGAAACTTGGCCCCAATGTCCAATTTTCCTCGGCTGGATATCAAACTGGTTTAAAGATCTGGTTGTTTGACCAACCTGGGCTGTGACCCTTCCTGGGGGATAGGTTTAATTTTAACTATTGTAAATTTTAGTTTTTGCAATTTTTGGGCTTGTAAAATTAGTTTAATCTCTTTTTAAGTATTTATTGTTCCTGTTTTTATTGTGAGTCACTGAAGTCTTCGGAGATGGGCGGCATACAAGTTTAATAAATAAATTAATTAATTAATTAATTAATTAATTAATTAATTAAAAACAGTTTACGGAGGGAGTAAATGCAGTCCACACCCAAAGTAGAGTTAATTTGAAATAAAAAACCTAACACACCACACGGAAGGAATTTCTACAGCAGGGAAGGATGATTAATTGCAGACTTCTACCAGATAACAGCAAACAGTTGGGAGCAAAGCCAAAATACAGATAAGGTCGGACAAGAATGCACGCTTTGATTCCAGCAACTTTGCCATGCACAGTTTGTCTTTTAACCAATCCTCCCAGCTGCAGCCCATGAAAGGGATCAGGGCCCCTTCCTCCGCCGTAGACCATGCCACTCACGTTTCTCCCTTATCCGCTCCTCTCTGCATGCCCTAGGATTTTTTTTATTTTTAATTACATTTATATGCTGCCCTTCTCTGAAGACTCAGGGCGGCTTACAATTTTTTGGGATACAACCCAGTGTGCTCAGCAATAGCCTTCATTCCATTGTATATGCCTGCTTATTACTGCATTTTACAAGGTCAGCTAATTGCCCCAACAATCTTGGTCCTCAATTTACCTACCCCGAGAGGATGGAAGGCTGAGTCAACCTTGAGCCTGGTGGGATTCGAGCCTACAGTAATTGTAGACAGCTGGATCTTAAGAGCAGGCATTTAACAGCCTGAGCCACCAAGAGGGGGTGGCCCTGGGTCTTCCTCTGAATGCCCATCCGGCCTGTGCCCTTCCCCAATTTCTTCCACAACCTCTGGAGCCACACTCCCACTCCCTGTCAGCTGTTCCACCTCTCCCTCGGAGTCAGACTCTCAACAGGGACATGACAATGGGTGGCAATATCCCAGGATCACGTGCTCCCCTTTTGCGACCTTCTGACGAGCAAGGGGGAAGCCAGGTTCACTTAACAACCAGGTGACTAACTTCACAACTGCAGGGATTCACTTAACCACGGTGGCAAGCAAGGTCATAGAACGGGCCAAAGTTCACTTAAGAAATGTCTCACTTAGCCACAGAAATCTTGGGCTCAACTGTGGTTGTAATTTGAGGACAGCCTGTAGACCATTCAGCTTCTTTATATGCAAAAGCCACTCTTTTTTATCTCTCGTTGACTTGTGGGTTTAACAGGATTCTCCGCTGAACAATAACATACGGTCAGTTCTCCACTTACGACCACAACTGAGCCCAGAATTTCTGTTGCTGACAAGGCTCTCTGTGAAGGAGATAGGTGGTTAGAAATATGAATGAATGAATGAATGAATGAATGAATGAATGAATGAATAAGAAAAGGAAGGAAAGAGAGATGTCAGCTTTGAAAGCCATATTCCACGCTGCCACATAGCCTGAGAAAGTGGGAAGGGGGTGGTTTCAATTGAGTAGGCTCTAAGTAGACAAAATAAAATTATTTTGTTAGTTCAAGGTCATTGAGTGTGGCGCAGGATGAAATAAGGGTCTTACTTTTGGACGGATCGTGATTGGGCCATGTGATGGGATGACAACTAAGGGGGATGGATTTGTAGTTTGGGAAATTGTGGGAAGCCCAAAAAACTTTCAGATTTGGGATTCCACAGCTGTGCCAGGTGCTATTCTAATAAAGGTACTTTTGAGATATGGTTGTCTCGGAGTTACTGATTGGAATGGAGGTTTGCTGGAATGCTGACAAGAGAAAGAAAGAAAATAAATAAATAGGTAAACAAATAAAGGCATTTGTTAAACAAATCACTATAGTCATAGTGAATCATATGGTCATTAAGCGGATCTGCCTTCCCCCACTGACTTGTCAGAAGCTGGCTGGCAAGATCGCAAATGGTGATCACATGACCCCCAGGAGACACTGCAACTGTCATAAATACATGCCAGTTGCCAAGCACCTGAATTTTGATCACATGACCATGTGGATGTTGCAATGGCCGTAAGTACGAGGACTGGTCAAACGTCCATTTTTTTTCAGTGCCTTTATAGTCACTAAGTCCGTACATTGATTGAGATGTGGTTTGACTGTTTATACATCAAGGTGGCCTGAGAAATAAATAAGAATATCCATTTTTTAAATCTGATTTCCACTTCGGCTCGGTGGGCATAAATGTTAATTTTTTCCCACCGGTAGCATTTGTGCAGCCGTTTACTGACGGTAGCAAGGAAAGTGGAGTCAGCTCTTCTTGGTGGTTTGATGATCCATATTAAGCACTGCAGAGGGGAAAGAAGATCAGCACCTTTTAAAGCAAGGATGGGTGACTGTGGTCCCTTTACAACCTATGGCCATGATGGTGAACAACCTATGGCATGTGTGCCACAGGTGGCACGCAGAGCCTTTTGTGCGGGCACGCGAGCCCCAGCCAAACTTACCTGCACTGCGCATGCATGTGCCTCCCAGCTGATTTTTGGCCTGTTTGAGGCCGTTTTCAGCCTCTGCAGCCTTGGGAGGCCGAAAAACGGGCCTTCTGGAAATACCAGAAGTGCCGAAACGGGCCCGTTTTTCGGCCTCCCGAGGCTGCAGAGGCTTCCTTCGAGCCTCCGGGAGGGCGAAAATGGCCTCAAACCGTCCGAAAATCAGCTGGGAGATGCGTGCATGCAAGGGTGCAGGTAAAGGGGTAGGGCGGGGGCTTTGCGCATGCATGCGCAGGGGGACGCATTGCATTGTGGGTGCCGGCACACGTGCGCGCGCTTTCGGCACACCACAACAAAAAGGTTCGCCATCACTGACCTATGGATTTCAACTCCCAGAATTCCTGAGCCAGCAGCCCTGAATTGAAGTCCATGGATGTAAAGGGGCCGCAGTTGCTCACCCTGCTTCAAAGTGGACATTTTCTGCACTTCAGCATGTTCAGTTTTATCTTAACACCAAACCCTTGGCCACCTGTTCACTTTCTTAGAGGATCTGAGAAGGTTTCCTTGGGGTTTTTTTTTCTAATCGTGTCCAGAAATGTTCCTGCTTCAAATTTAAGCTGTCAGCTTTCTCCAAGACATAAAATCAAGCAAACACTGTCTACCAATTGAGCAATTGAGGACATGTTTAAAATGTCAATATTTTTTTACCGTTCCTGGCTGGAATATTGCTGGAGATCGGCACAGAAGGAATTGGGCTATTTAGTCTATTCATTTAGTGATGGTTGGAAGTCACAAGGCACTGAAAAAAACTGGCTTATTACCTCTTTTCACGCTTACTCACTTTAGCAACGTAAATTTTGGCCTCCATTGTGGTCGTAAGTCTAGGACTATCTGTAAATAATTTGGCTTCTCTCCAGATAACAGTTCTGATTACTCAGTCAGCTGTCCTCCCAGCAACCTTCAGTGATTGATGAAATTTAACAGATGTGACCGGGTCAACAGCTGTCAGTGGGGTCACTATGATTAAATGACAGTTTCCATCTGTATCTCCAAAGGTTCTAATTTTCTTTCTTTCTTTCTTTCTTTCTTTCTTTCTTTCTTTCTTTCTTTCTTTCTTTCTTTCTTTCTTTCTTTCATTCATTCATTCATTTAAATTGCTCAAAAGCTGGGACACAGGCCGGAGAGGAGATTCCAGTGGTTTCAAAGAACCAGGTCAAGGAATATAAGGACAGCTTCTCCAATGAGAAATTTGATTTCCGCAACAATCCCAACATCACTTTCTTTGTCTACGTCAGCAACTTCACCTGGCCCATAAAAATTCAGGTGAGAAACTCCTCTATGTTTTATTTCATTACTGTTGGTCGCCAGGTGTTTTAGACTGGACCTGGTGTTTTTATCCACCTCTCGAGTCCTTCCCAAGGACCCGGGATAGGAAAACGTCATTGTGTGTGACATCGTTAAATGTGGATGGTATTAAAGGCTGGGTGGAAGCTGTTTGGAGTAAAACTGCCTGTTGCAATTATTATTGTTATGGTTCCTTGCACAGTCAACCAGATGTTCAGATTTGACGTTTTTGTCTGCCTGTTGAATCTTTCTGAAGGAGCTGGGATAGGCGGATGTGGAGGTGTTTAAGGTATTGTCGTCAGTTGTAAGCTGTTCCGAGTAGAGCTGCCTTTTGCAATTGACTGGTGAGGATTTTTGTCAATGCCGATGGTGTTCATGGCTGCCCATCTTACAAAAAGTGACTCTGGGTGGTGTAAATCTTTAGAGATTCTCTGTTATCCAGGTCCTGGTTGTCCCAAAGGTGGTTTTTTTTCAAGAGGCAACTGGACTTTCTGGTTTTTTTCTTTTGAAGATGTTTCGCTTGTCATCCAAGAAGCTTCCTCAGCTCTGACTTGGATGATGGGGAATGGAAGGATTGATACTCTTGCAGGCAGCTGGTCATTTGCATCCTTTTAGAGAGTTGTTGAGGCCACTCGGAGGTTTGTCTGTGTCCTCAGTTGTCCCAGAAGTGCCTTTTTTTCCCCCCAAGAGGCAACTGGACTTTCTGGATTTTTCTTTTGAAGATGTTTCGCTTCTCATCCAAGAAGCTTCTTCAGTTCTGACTGGATAGTGGGGAATGGAAGGATTTATACTCCTTGCAGACAGCTGGTCATTTGCGTCCTTTTAAAGGTCATTGAAGCACTTGGAGGTTTATCTGTGTCCTCAGAGTCTCCTGGTTCCTGTACTTTGCCATTTTTTTCCCTCTGCAAATCCATTCCTTACTCCCACATCATTAAAGGCTGTTCATCCCAAATTGTGTAGCTAAGAGTCTGGGTGGTGTACATCGGTTAAACAGACATATAAAAAACAATCATTATTAAATATATATTTTTTTAAAAAAAATCACAAAGCTGAGCGAAAGTGACATATGATAACGCAAACAATGGAGCCAGCTCAAGATTTCACCAGGCTCCTAGGCCTGATGATGGAGCCATATTTTGAGGGACTTCCAGAAAAAATCAATAGAGATGTGTTGTGTTTGTGTTTGTGTGTATAGAATATTCCCTTAAGTGGCCACTACGGCAGAGAAGACCCACCTGGGACCTCCCCCATAAGTGTAGCTTCTTAACAATAGGATCCCTGACACATCTCTTCTGCCAGATCGGTTGCCTTAGAAAATGTCTGGGGCTGTCCAACTCTGCTTTTATAGAGCGGAGATCGTCCTCCTTGAACGGATGTCCCAACCTACACTGTAGTTTTAGTGCAGGTCCAATAAGGTGCAAACTACACCCTCTGAAGTCTGTAAGGTTTGATAAGCCACAATGATGGGTTTAGAGAGACCCCTGCATTCAATTCCATACGTGCAGGTAGTCCTCGACTTAACGACAGCCGCTGAGTCCAGTTTTTCTGTTGCTGAATTTGTTTTGCCTCCATTTTACAACCTTTCTTGCCGCAGTGTCCTGGGGTCACGTGCATGGTGATATTCTACCGGTTTGGCCCGGTTCTGCCGAGCCGGTAGCGGCGATCAGCAGCGGAGACCGAACCGGGTCTCTCTGCTGCTCGCTGTTGGGCCCGCCCGCCGGCCCAGGCTCCCATTCTCCCCTTTATCCTCTGCTTTTGAAGCGCAGCTGCTTTGCGCGGCACAGAAGAGTGCCAAGAGAGTGCGGGATTGCAGGAGGTGAGTTGGAATGCCTCCACGCCTGCGCAAAGTGTGTCTTTAGCGCACGCACAAAGTGTGTGCACACGGCGTGCAAAGTGTGCCCACCAAGCCACGTCCACCGAACCAGTGGTAAAACTTTTTGAATCCCACCACTGGTCACGTGATTCCCGCTTGGCAACCTTCTGGCCAAGCAAAGTCAACCAGGAGAAAGCCAGACTCCCTTAAGAACCATGTCCCTAACTTAACGACTGCCATGATTCAGTTGTGTTCAGCGTGAAGTGAATCACGGCAGTTGTTAAATTAGGGACATGATTATTAAACGAGTCTGGTTGCCCCATTGCTGGTCACAAAAGGGGATCACGTGACCCCAGGACACCGCAAACGTCCTACAGATGCCGAGCATCCAATTTTGATCACTCGGACACAGGGATAACTTCGAACAGTCCGTAAAGGAATGGTTGTAAGTGGAGGACCACCTGTATTTTCTTCATCGCTTTGATCCAGTGTTTTTTTCTAAGCTTGTCTCACTCTTAGTTCATGTTGTGGTCTGCCCAGCATGGCTGGCTGAGTAATTCTGAGAGTTGAAGTCCGCCAATCTTAAAAGTTGCCCAGTTTGGAAACTCCTGGAAAAAATGTGGTTGCCTTGGGAAGTTCCCAGAACAAGAAAATCCAGCAGATCTGAGTGTCACAGAGGTTTTATTTATTTTTTACTCTTCATTGAGGTTGTGTAGAGCAGTTCGCTGGTGCAGACGGCGGTCTAACGCAGCAGCCCTGGAATAAACATTTCGTTTTTTCCCCTTTGTGTAACCCATCTCCTCCCCTTCTCCCTTCCTCCGTCTGTCCTCTTTGTGTCCGATTTCAGATTGCGTTCAGCTCCTCTTGAGTTACTCTCTTCACCCCTGAGCCAGTATCTGCTGCATTTGTTGAGTGGGAGCTGGCTGTGGATATGACAAGGCACGACAGACTGCAAAAGATACAGGAAGGATGGACTTCCTTGAGCAGTGGCATCGTCTGGTTCCTCTTGTCAATTTCGGCCAAGGCTCAGTGGCTTAGCTTCTCAACTTTAGCAACTATAGAATAGAAATAGAACAGAAGAAGAAGGATAGAATAGCATAGCACAGCATAGAACAGTGATGGCTAACCTTTTTGTCGTCGTGTGCCAACAGTGCGCGGCTGCGTGTCTGCACCCTGCAATGCACGCGCGACCCCCCCATGCTTCCCCGCCTCCCTGTGCATGTGCAGGCTTCCCCGTCCCTACGCATATGTGTGCTCCCCCGCGTTCCCCTGCCACCCTGTGCATGCATCTCCCACATGCACCCCCCGCGCATGCGCGGTAGATACCTGAAAATCAGCTGGATGGTGGGAGGCTCACGTACATGCGCAGTGGAAGTGAGCTGAGGTGATGCTTGCATGCCCGCAGAGATGGCTCTGCGTGCCACTTCTGGCACATGTGCCATAAGTTCGTCATCACGGGCATAAAGTAACATAATTGGAAGGGACCTTGGAGGTCTTCTAGTCCCCCGCAAACTATTTTTATCAGTTTATAATGTAGCACGCAAAGAAAACACGAAAGGAAATAATAGGGAAGGAAAAAGGGAAGAGAAAAGTGAGGGAAAGAAAAGAAGGGGAAGAAAGAAAGAAAAAAAAGGCAGTGACTTCCTCCGACTCCCTTCGGTGCAGTAGAAGAAGGCCTTAAACATCAAAGCTCAACTGTTTACTTTTTACATAAATAGTTGAAACTGGCCACTTCTATAACAACAAATCTATCAAATTGATAAAACCCAAAGTTTTGTGGTTTCTTTTTTTCCCACCACAAACACAAAAAGTCCAGAAACAGTTTCCGAGTAGAAATAAAAGTATTTGTATTTTTTTCTTTTTTTTCTTTTGATTCAAGCAATCAACTTAGCCATCAAATTCA